>JARQOC010000005.1:39174011-39263307 GCA_033576535.1 Allobates femoralis
AAATCAGCAGGCAACCCTGGCAAAACCCAATCTCCCCAAAAAAACTTCAACAAGTGTCCAAGGTTGCGGAGAAGCCGGGAAGAAAATGCCCTGCAAGACGACTTCACAAACCCTAAAAAACAAGCTACACTTCCCCCTTCAAATCAGCCCTTACCACTGCTAAACAGACCTATTTCACAAACCTCGTATATTCATTATCCTACAAGCCCAAACAACTGTTCAGCACATTCAACTCTCTCCTCCGCCCACCACTGCCCCTTCGAACTCCCTCATCTCTGCTGAGGACTTCGCCACATAATTCAAAAATATGATCAACCAAACAAGGCAAACCTTTACTGTTCCACCACCCCAACCACTCCATATAGCAGACCTATGCCCTTCCCTCATAACCTCCCTCTCCAACATCACTGAAGGAAAGCTTACTCATCTCCTCTGTAAATGACACCTCATCCCTTCCCACCTCCTCCCTAACCTCACTAACATGCTCATTGCAGCCCTAACCCATCTCTTCAACCTCTCACTATCTTCTGATACCTTCCCCTCTGCTTTCAAGAATGCCACCATCACACCCATCCTTAAAAAGCCAAACCTTGACCCAACTTCTATACTCAGCTATCACCCCTTATTGCTGTCCCACTTGCTTCAGAACTCCTTAAGTAGCATATCCATGCTCTTCCTGACAACCTCCAATCTGGCTTCCGTCCCCACCACTCCACTTAAACTGCCCTAACCAAAATTACTAATGACTTACATCCAAAGCTAACAGACATTTCTCCATCCTCCTCCTTCTAAACCTGTCCTCTGCCTTCAACACGGTTGACCATTGCCTACTGCTACAGATTCTCTTTTCCCTTGGCATCAAAGACCTTGCCCTCTCCTGGATCGCCTCATACCTTTCCGACTGCACATTTGGCGTCTCCCACTCCCAAACAACCTCCTCATCCTGCCCTCTCTCTGTTGGGGTCCCTAAAGGCTCTGTCCTGGGACCCCTAATTTTTTCAGTCTATACCCTTGGCCTAGGACAACTCATAAAGTCCCATGGCTTCCAGCACCACCTGTATGCTGACGACACTCAGATCTCTCTCTGGTCCAGACGTCACCTCGCTGCTGTCCAGAATCCCGGAGTGTCTATCAGCCATATCCTCCTTCTTCACTTCTCACTTCCTAAAACTCAATGTAGACAAAACCACACTCATCATCTTTCCTCCATTTCATGTATCTTCCCTACCCGATCAATCTATTATGGTAAACGGCATAACGTTCTCTCCTGAAATCCGCTACCTCCTTCAAACCACACATCCAAACTCTCGCCAACTCCTGCCGCCTCCAGCTCAAAAATATTTCCAGAAGTCATCCTTTCCTCAACCCTCAATCTACTAAAACTCTTATACACGCCCTCTTCATCTCCCGCCTCGATTACTGCAACATCCTCCTCTGTGGCCTCCCTGCTAACACTCTCCAGTCTGTCCTCAACTCTGCTGCCTGACTAATCCACCTTTCTCCTCGCTACTCCCCTGTTAGTCCTATGCAAATCTCTTCACTGACTCCCAATTCCACAACGAATCCAGTTCAAGCTACTAACTCTGTCCTACAAAGCCATCCATAACCTGTTCCCTCCCTATATCTCCAAACTAATCTCCCACTATCTTCCCTCATGCAATCTTCGATCGTTCCAAGACCTCCTTCTCTCCTCCACACTTATTAGTTCCTCCCACACCTTTTCTCCCAAATATCTCCCATCTTCTCGAATACTGCGCCCCAACATGTCCGATTATCCCCTACACTTTGATCTTTCTGACGAAACCCACAGAATCTGAGCTGCATGTGAGTTACTCGCATGAGTCTAGCATAACTCACTTTCTCTGCGTGTGTGTCTATGGAGCTCCATGCTCCCATCCAGAGAAGGGGAGGCCGGGTCAGGGCAGTCATGCGGGACTCGTGCGAGTAACTTGCATGCCTCTCGGACCATGTGTTTCCAGCCATGCACAGTGTCTTATTACTAATTTTTTAAGGCAAGCTGGCTAAGTGTAAAGAGATTTTCATACAGCTTTTAATAGGGTAAGCAAAAACTGGCTTTGCGTACATGACGTCTTTTTCAGGCAGAAACTCAAAAAATCATCAAAAAGAACATAACCATTTCTAAGATTAAACAACGTTGCGGTACATATAGGCTATTGAACGTTTATCTGCTTCAGGTTCCTAAAAACTCCAAAGGGTAAAAAGAAATGACCCTTCCGTTCCTCTGGCATGATACACTTGGAAGACGTTCTGTGCCTTATAATACAAAGCAATGGGAAAGTTGAAAAGATGCCTAGAAAACAAATGGACATTTTTTTGGAGCGCAATGCCATCATTTTTGGTTAACGGATTCTTCATTATTCAATGGAGTTTTTTATTTTTAAAAATGTGTAAAAAGACATCAGAAAAACCATGGGAAAACCCTCCAGAAAAACAATGGTGCCCAAAACTGTCAGAAAAATGCTCAGGAAAAGATTGGGAAAAAATGAAGCAATAGATAACTGATGAAGAATAAAACCTCCAGAGCTTTCTGAAGTATCATCTGCTGGAAATACTTATCGGATTCACCTGCGTTTCAAGGATGTCATGTGCACAAAACCAGTTTCTTCCAAAAAACCCTGTGTGCACAAAGTCAGTGAGCAGAAACTCTAGGATTTTGAGAAGTTTTCAGATTTGGAGCTTCCACTCATTGGCTAGGTAGACTCAGGTAGGTAGAATCAGGTACGTAGACTCGGTAGGTAGACTCGGTAGTAGACTCGGGTAGGTAGACTCGGGTAGGTAGAATCGGTAGGTAACTCGGTAGGTAGACTCGGTAGTAGACTCAGGTAGGTAGAATCAGGTACGTAGACTCGGGTAGGTAACTCGGTAGTAACTCGGGTAGGTGAACTCAGGTAGGTAGACTCAGGTAGGTAGAAATCGGTAGAGACTCGGTAGTAGACTAAGGAGTTGAACTCAGGAGGTAGACTCAGGTAGGTAGACTCAGGTAGGTAGAATCAGGTACGTAGACTCGGGTAGGTAGACTCGGGTAGGTAGACTCAGGTAGGTAGACTCAGGTAGGTAGAATCAGGTACGTAGACTCGGGTAGGTAGACTCGGTAGGTAGACTCAGGTAGGTAGACTCAGGTAGGTAGACTCAGGTAGGTAGACTCAGGTAGGTAGAATCAGGTACGTAGACTCGGGTAGGTAGACTCAGGTAGGTAGACTCAGGTAGGTAGACTCAGGTAGGTAGACTCAGGTAGGTAGACTCAGAGTATTTCAAGGAGCTTTTGGAGCAGAAAGTGAGAGGAAACTCTCCCAATCCTTCTTACAAAATCTAAAGCTCCTCAAAAGCTACGATGTTCTCTTAGCTCCCTCTCAAAAAATTATCAAAAGGCAACTAGCCACTGTACAGAAACTCCAAGTTTTTGAGGAGTTTTCAGAGTGTCTCCGTTCAGTTTCTGCTCCAAAAACTCATAACAAAACTCAGTGTGAATATACTTTTATGCTAAGCTGAAGTGGTTCCACTGGCGGCATTGCTGTTATTTTGGCAGTGGTTCTGCCACCAGAATAATTCGCTCAATGCTCTCAGTGTAGAGCGTGGGTGGAAGCTGGCCAAAGAATGAACATACTGTTACGGGGTGGGATAAAGGACAATAGAATAAGGTATCATAATAACAGAAGGGCAAAGGAAATCAGAGAACTACACTGACCCTTAGACTGGGGGTCCCTGGCTCACACTGATACCTCTGGAGGTGAGGATGTCTGGGCTGCCAACCTTGCCCTTGCCATAGACAAAAAACCCTCACCGCCACCCATGGACGTGAAGAACAGCAATTCCCACAATAAAAAGGAAAACTCCAGGCAACTAAACTACAGGAAGCTTTCAGCATGAACTGCACTAACATCCTCACAGCTCATGGTCTTTACATAGAGTGAAATCTGTCAGCAATATCAGCTGTTGGTTAATGGGAATATTTAAAGGTTGGGGGAGTGGACAACCATATCATCAGAAACACCTAGCACCAGCATCAGCTAACCTGCCCTTATAGAGCTACAAACGTTAACCCTAATAGGCTAAAAAATATAACTCCATTTAAACCACTACAGAGTAGTTCACTGAGACTGCAAAGCAGTCTACACTTGACACATACTACGTCTTTTAACTGTTTCAGGGCTGCCGCAACACTGAAGCGGTTGGTGACGTGACATTACTAGGAAGATGTGCACAGCAATGGCAGTATGGGGTACTTTTGCAAAGCTTTTCAGGTACCAGGCATGATTCAACCGAAGAAGATGTTGCACAATGCCTTAAAGGTTGCACATTGACTTGGGTAGCTACCTCTAGTAGATGACACTTGAAGAATATGCGACGCCTACCTGGCCGGGGGTATACGGTAACCGGGCCGGTCTGTTCGGTGAGTCGTTCACAGTAGCAGTGACCTGGTTTTCGTGACCCTGGGCATGCAATAAAGGGAAATTTGTACAAGGGATGAGTTAATGTCGCCAGTCGCCACTATGCTTATTCTGGTCAGGGTGACCAGTGCTGCTGTAGGACCACTGGGGCAGATGGTGATGCAGCCGGAATGGCTCTGCTCCCCACAGGTAAAGGCGGGCACCAGGGCAACCGATGTAGTCTATGATGTGATAATAAAAGTTGGGGTGCAGGACATGAGGGGCGGAAAATGACCGTTAAACCATGGATGTAATTTTCCTTACCTTTTACTTGGCAGTCAATGGTGCAGTCCAGAACACGGTAATAGTGATGGAGGTCCAGGGCCTGGAGCAATTGTCGATCCACCTCGACTGGGCAGGTTGAGCCTTCCTTCTGCGCTGAACTCTTATGTCCTTGGCCTTAAGCTATGCTGCTGCCCTTTCCTGCTAGTTGGTTTTTCACCTGTACGGCAGGCAGCTTGAGTCCTTTGACAGGTGTTGCTCCTCTGTGGCGACCCGGAGTCGGTATTCAGCTGTACCGCCGGGGGTTTGGGTTGACAGGGACTAGCAGTCTTCGTCCTCCGGTTTTAGCTCCGGTACTCTTCCGTCCCGAACACTCAAGACTCAGGGTCCTACTCTGGCGTCCCGGTCACCGCTCACTCCCAGGCTCTTCTTTTTTAACCAGGAATATTTATTGTTTTATCCACATAAACAAACAATGGAATAACATCGACAATGCCAATAAAGAAAAACATAACTAACAAAACCTAGCGCACCCCTTCTTTCTCCACCCTCCCAAACGATCCCATTCTCCCTCCAGCAGTCAGACATCAGAGAAATACAGAAACATGAAAATAACAATGAAAATCAAGCACAAGTCACCTTTGAGTAAAACTACAATCAGGAGAAACCAGTCTGGGGAATCAGCCAGCCACTCCAAATATTGAGAAAACCCATCTCCCCTCGCTTGGAGTAAATGGCTCATCCCTAGCCAACAGTAGATTATCCTTTTATATATCTGCTGGGAGGGGAATCGATCAGATATCCAATACAGAGCGATCAGCTTACGAGCAATAAAGAGCAATCTGGTAATTGCTAAGTAAAGAGAAGGTCGGTCACCATATAGTGGTTCAGTACATCCCAGTACAAGATGGTGGGTTGATGGAACACTCTTCCATAACGATAGAATATAGTAAACACTTTGTTCCATAAATATTCGAATAATTGGGCATGTCCATCAGATTCGGACGAGTTATACAATCTTCCATCTGCATTGGGGCAAGTGGAATCTGGCCGCAATCCCCCTATCAAAGAGCCACTTAGTGCTCCGGTAGACCCTATGAAAACGTAAAGCTGCGCTAGAGCACGCGCAGGTTCACTGAGGATAGATTGGGAACATTCGCAACAATCTATCCCACTGATCATCCGTAATAATCCCAACTGCGACTCCCACTTACTCCTAAGAGACCATTGGGTGTTTAGACAATATCACAGTGAGAAGGCATCCGTAGATAAAGGAAATCAGTCCTTTACAGGTCGACAAGGCCAAGGAATATTAACCACCATGTCCTGTTGATCACAATACAGGAATACGCTGTTGGCACTTAAAAGCATCGTAGCGTGGGGAGTACATGAAAAACCATCGAGTGTTTTAGTGCGAATTCCGCCGCAGTATCCTCAAAGGTTTCAGCACTCCGCTCTCAACAGCTGTGCCATCCACCAAATGCCAATCCTTCTCCACTGTGCAAAGCCTTTGAGTGACTGCAGCTCCGGGAGTCTATGGTTATCCCATATGGGGGTATATCGTGTGTATCCCCAGGCTCTTCTTGACTTCACTCCTCTTCCCTTTCAGTAGCTCTCGACTGCCCTAGGGTGAGCCTCTCCATGGCTCCAGTCCCCAGAACGTCTCTCTCCTGAACTTAACGCTACTCTCCAGATGTTCTGTCTAACCCCGCCTCCGGACCAGAATTTATAGGGAAACTCCCCTGAAACTGGATTAGAGCTCCCCCTTCTGGCCTGAAGTCAGGACACGTGTTGGATACTGGTGTTACCTAGTGTGGGGACCCCTTCTTTCTTCCAAGCATCACATCACCCCCTGTGAGGGGGCATTGCCACTGTGGCAACCAGACTCCTGGGGTGCCACAAATGCAATATATCAATTTGCAAATGTGGCACCCCTAGGTCAAAGTGCCACAGTGTCATCACTACCCCCCGGGTAGTGGTGTCACAAGAAAGCAACAAAGGGTATTCTCATCAGGCAACACCCCCACAACACCAACACCTCCACGCCAGAAGGGGGGAGCCCAAGCCTGGGTTCAGGGTGAGCTTCCTATATATTCTGGACTGGAGAGGAGCAACTTCAGTGCAGTTCTTGGGAGGACTGTGTAGAGGACCTGGGTGTAAAAAGAGCAGTGCTAAGCTCATCCCAGAGTCGGTAAACTGAGTTCCAGGCCTAAGGCTAGGGTCTGAGGAGAGCAGCAAGAACACACCTGGGAGGCTGAGCAACACTGTGCTGAACACAGAGGAAAGGCGCTTAGAACGGACACCAGATTCCGAGACTGTGCAGGGTCACACATCCTGGCAGTCAATACCGGACAGTGGGGGTTCCAGATTCCCAGCCACTCTAACCAGAGACACAGCAACTTATAGATTCCAGCAACACTGACACCCAGGAACAGGGTATAAGTAAAGGACTCGAGTTGCCTGTCATACCGGTACCTCACAGGACGAGACAGGGCTGGCAGCCAAGCTTAAGCAGCAACAGGAGCCAAATAGCAAGCGCAGTACGGGAGCCGAAGACCTGGTTGGGTGAGAATTACCCTACCTTGCTCTGAAGACTCCGTGGACAGCTTTTACCAACTGCTCCAGTAAAGGAGTGAGAAAACTACAAACAGTGAGTCTGACTGTTACTTGCACCCGTCGCCCTGCACCCCACACATAGACTATTTATACCTGCCCTGGGGACACTCAGCCCTACCCAAGGAGGGCTTACCATCCACGCTGCCCGTAGTCACCGTCCCCAGGAGGAATACAGCAGCAGTGGTCCCCACTGACCACATACCTTGGGTGGCGTTACGACAATATCCACTGTAAATAACCCCATACTTTTTGTACTGAGCCAAGGCACGGGACCGGATCACGACTACCGTGATCCCCGAAAGGCAGCTCCGGCCCCGAATACCCCACGGCCTGGGGGCGCCTCACAAAGGCTTTTCCACATATTACATTAAAAGAGTATTCTACCAACTTTTTAAACTATTTCATTATTTGGAAAAAAAAGTTGAATCTGGAAAATTCCTAAAGAACTAAAATAAAATCTAGTGCCAATCAATTAAAGTAAATTGTAAAATTTTAGCCACCACTAGGGGAAGCCTGAGAGCCCATTATTCTACATTAACTGGCTCTAGAAATGTCCGAGAGCAGCAAAATCTCACACAAGTCACTATTCAATTCCTTTTTAACTGCTTTTCCAAGTAGTCTTAGATTTTAACATTTTTATATAATAATTTCAATTCATTTACTGCCGAACACAAATCCTGAATTGTAACCACATCCTTCCAAAAATATGACCAAAAACCAGAATATTGCCATTTCACCTGAAACAACAATCGTAGCAGCATTTACTTAAAGTGAACCTGTGAGGTCGTGCTACCCCTCTAACCTCTCTCTACCTGTCCCTGCACCTTCTTACCTAATCCCTAACCATTCCTCTCTGTGCTAAAGGGGCCCTATAATGAGGGAGAAAAAGAACTTTTATACTTACAAACTGTCTCCAGTTGGAGACCGGAAAGGCGGGCTCTGAGTTCCATTCTCCCCTCCTCGCGCTGTCTCCACACGCCTCGCTGGGTGTCCTCATTCCCCTTGGGCTGTGCCACATCCTTTTTGAAATGCCCATGCATCATATCCGGCCCGGTGCATTGTGGGGATGATCACGTGGTATAGGCCGGAACCTGCCACATGCACACAGGACTGGGGGGCTAATATGCCCTCCGGTCCGGTGTGCAGCGCACGCAATTCCCGCTGCTGATAAGTCAGGACCGCGGCTCCCACTGCACGCTGCACACCGGATCGGAGGGCATATTAGCCCCCCAGTCCTGTGTCCTGATCCGGTCCGTGGCTGTCTGTGTCGGACCGGATCACGCCGCAGTGTGAAACCGGCCTTACAGGATTCATTTTTTTGCCCATTCACTTTATGGCGGGTTTACACGTTGCGATATCGTAGTACGATTTCAATGTAAAGTCACGTGGTTCGATCGTTGGACCCGAGATCGTTCCTGCGTTGTATGGTGTGAACGTCCAATACGATGCAGGCACGATGTCAATGCGATATCGGGGATTGAATGAGCGTGCTATTCAATGCCCCGATATTGAAGGGAGATTGGAGTCGGATCGTGCTGTGTGAACGCACAACTACGATGCGATTTGAAACGTCACCCATTCACTCCCATGTTAAGTATGCGATCCTGGGTTGGGGGGCGTAGACATCGCACGGACGTTGTATTCCGATATCGCAGCGTGTAAACATCCAATGCGATGCGGGAGAAATATGCACTAATTGCGCGCTCCCGCGCCATTGAGTTGCGATATCGCAACGATATTGAAGCGTGTAAACCCACCATTAATGATTTCAGGAAAAAAACTGAAGCAACAAGATTCTACCTGAAATCATTAAAGTGAATGGGCAAAAAAAATGAATCCTGTAAGAATCAGGTTTTTTCCTGATCTTCCAGATCAGAAAAAAAATGCAAGTGTGAAAGCCCCTAACTGACGTTTTCCTCACTGTCACAATAACTTAGTCAGGATCTGCAGCTCTCTGGCGCCCCCTTATCCTGCTGGCCAAACACAGTATTGACAGAGGATAAGCAAGGGAGCCCAGCTGCCCTAATTTATGTTGTCTACCGCAGCCTGTGATGTGACGGGATGTATATATACCACCAGTCCCTGCCGCAAAGGATGCTGGAATACCGGCACAGTGGCCGGAAACGAAAAACTCGTAATTATGTAAGTAGATGGCAGAAAACCAGGAAACTCCAACTTTGTTTACCTCACAAGGGGGGCTGGGTTTGGAAACCCACCTAGCTGCAGACTTAAAAACCTTCATTTTTAACATCGTTGGATTGGATGCTCCCACATCCATGATATGTACATCATGTTTACCCTTGTGAATTTACATGAAGATTGATATACATTGATAAACATTTCAAAAATATGATTTATGAATTTGTGTCATGATCGGGTCTTATTAAATTTGACGTTAAATGTTGGTGACTTAAGACAAAGGGATATAACTAGGACAAAACCCAATTAGACTAGCAGAATTCTGCTCAGCTCAGAGTTTTATGGCTAGTCGTAAAATACTTGGTTGGGGAAACACAAAGAAGTTCTCCGCAGCTACCTTATGAACGAACAGGGGGCGTAGGGTATGTCAGCTCTGGCTGTCCTTTTAAAATAATGAAAAGAATTTATCTTTTTCTGACACTCACATTCTCTCTACTTCCTCTACTTCCGGTTGTCCTACCCTTATCTATTTCTTCCACCCAACCTCCCTACCTAGTTCCCCTTCCAGTCTAAGATGGGGCCCTCCCTCAATAGGGTCCGCCCAGATCTCCTGGCCTGGAGTGTTGTGGTGTTGGGTGGAGGTGTGTGGGTACCCGGTAGTGCCCACTTCTTAATCGAAAATGGGGTACCACACCTCTGGCTGAGGTGCAGTACCTCTGTGGCGACTGGACCCTCAGGGGCGCCACATACCCTCCCCATAAAACACAGCATGTCCACAGGCAGGAACAGAGTAAAACAGGTGTTAAAACATGCAAAATTTTTCTGAAATGCATTTCAACAGTATAACAGCTAAACAGGTAACTATTTCTTCCCTTTATGGGAGGAACTCTTCACTTGAACGTTGCATATAAATACCGGTAATATAAAATATAGCATTACCCTAAATAAAAACTTTCTCAATTAAATTCAACAGAGTTCAATGAGATCCCCTACCGGGGTGTCCTTCTCACTGTCCTGAGTGCAATATGTGGGAGCCCGTCTCAAAAAACCAACATTGGCCCCGGGCGTGGCTACAGGGCATCGCTGGTAATCTCATTGGACCAATTTTCGGCCATACCAGACAGTTTTTGTTCTTTGATCAACTGTAAAGTGCAGGTTGCTCAATGATAATAATAACATATGGTATTTTCAGTCTGGTGCCACTCATTAGTGGTATGAAACCATAAGTGCATATGGTATCCTCTATATTTGTGCCACTCATTAGCATCATTAAAACCATTATATGATCTGTTCATTTCTGTGTTTATCAAGCTTCCTTGTATATAGACGTGCAATAGCAGGATAAGGGTTAACATGATCCCATGTGATTAATTGATATATCGCAGGTGTTTATGGGTATGTATTTTTGTATTTTTGTATATATAGAATCTGTTTTTAACATTGTATGTGCTAAAGATTAAGCGGTCCTATCCCTGAAACACGTATAGCGTTACCCTCTACACATGTGATGAATTTATGAAATTTAATAAAGGATTGAAGAAACGACAAAGTGGCACCAGTGTTTCTCTTCAACCTTGAAGTCAAAGAGAGCCTGAGGAGCAGAGCAGTGTCAAGCTCACCCCAGAGGAGTAAGCGCCCTGAAACTGACACTGGAGTCCGAGGCTGTGTAGGGTCCAACGACCCTGCAGCCAATATCGGAGGGTGGGGAATTCCAAGTTCCCCATCCTCACCATGTGCCTGGAGGCGAAGCAGCGTCAAAAGCCCAGGAGTAGCCGCCCATGAACTGGGGCTAATAAAAGACTTGAGCTGCCTGTCATACTGGCATGCGCAGGAGAGAGGGAGAGAGAGGGCCACATCTCAGCTTCAAGCAGCAGCAGGGACCCGCAGGAGAAAGCGGGGCAGGGAGGCCTCAGAACTTGCCAGGTGTGGAAACCCCCGAGTTTCTCCCAGGTTACACGGACTCAAAGAATCATCACCTGTGGCTGAATCGGTATTGCCAATAAAGGATTTGAGGAACCAACAAAACCATGAGTCTGTTAATGCGCACCCTACATCCTGCACCCTACACTTTGCCACATCTACTGCCCTGGGGATCCACTTCACCTGTGGGGAGCCAATCCATCCTAGCCACCCTTTCGTCATCCCCAGAGGTTTTGCAGCAGCGGTGGCTACCCATAGCCACAAACCACAGGTGGCGTCACAAATAATTATAATTTTTCCCAAGATCTCTTTAACACTAAACACTAAAGTCACAGAGCCTGGTCTCGACCCCTGTGACTCCCCAGAAACACCGCAGTCCAGTTCCGAGTACCCCACGGCCCTGGGGTGCATCATATGCACAGGTTAGGTTTGCATACATAAGACGCCATTAACATTGATACATATGATTGTCTGATAGAGATGATTGTCTGATAGCTACCCACCAGTCCTGCCACCAGACCAAATGAATGATGCCCCATGGGGCCCAGCTGCACCCTGCAAAGATGATAAAGAAGTGGCAGAATCTTTTTATGATCAACAAAAAAATTATTTTACGGGATATTGGTTAGACGTTAGGACTCGTAAGCATGGGGATCCATTATGTGGATTACAAGCTTAAAATGTCTTGGCCAAAACATTCAACCAATACCCTATAAAATAATTTTTTTGTTTATCATTAAAAAGTTCTTGCACTTTTTTATAATTTTTGCAAGGTGCGACTGGGCCCCATGGGGCGTCATTCATCCAGTGGTGCATAGGCATCGTGCTGGGCTGCCCATTTGGTCTGGTGGCAGGACCAGTGGGTAGCTATCAGACACTCTGCATCATATGTATGTCAGGCTTGGGAGGTAAGGGAATCAGGTAACATGTAGGTGTAATGGGCGAAGGGATCAGGAGGAGCTAATCTGCCCTGGGGGTCCCTAGTTCGCCCTGCTCTCGTAGGTACCTCTGATGGTGAGGAGGTCTGAGTCTCCGCCCTATTTCCTGGCTCCTGAATGGCCCTAAGCTGAGGGCCCCTACCTCCACGCATGGATCCGGGATCACAGCTACTCCCAAGGAAAGGCTTCAGCCCAGCAGCTAAGCAACAGCACAGCACCAAGACCTAGAGAAAATAAGAATCTGACAGAGGAGAGGGAATCCTATTTAAAGCCAGGGGGTGGGGATTCCAGGTAAGTCACACATCAACCCCTCAACCAGCAGCTGAACATAATAGTGAATGCAGCTCAGGAGGCAAAGACCTTTACAACTACACCTCATGCAGCTCTTAAAGACAAACAACATACACAGCAGCATCCAGCAATGTCAGCGCTAACTAAGCGCACGACAATTTATCAATGTGAATGGTGTCCTATGTATGCAAACCTAACCTGTGCATAGCAGATCACCTCCCCTATGTCTTGGTAGGTTGATGATGATTTTTATTAGTTCTGTGCACCTGTGTTTGCTTTATTTATTGGGGTCTGACTGCATTCTGTTGTGCTGTGTTGAATTTGTTTCTGGGTGCAATTGGTGAGTTTTCTAATGCTGCCATTTTTTGAGTAGGTTTTTGAGTATTTTTGATAGGACTTGTAAGCATGGGGATCCGTGAAGTGGATTACGAGCCTAAAGTGTCTTGGACAAAATATCTAACCAATACCCCATAACATAATTTTTTTGTTTGTCATAAATACATTTTTGCACTTTTTTATCATCTGTCGCTCTCCCCAAGGTTCAGTCCTAGGTCCCATGCTCTTCTCCACCTATATCTGTGGCCTGCGGCAGTTCATATAGTCCCACAGCTTTTAGTACCATCTCTATGCTGATGATACACAGATCTACCTCTCTGGCCCTGACATCACCTCCTTACTAACCAAAATCCCACAATGTCTGTCTGCTATTTCATCTTTCTTTTCTGCTTGCTTTCTAAGGCTAGGGTCACACTTGCTTTTTTTCCATGCATTTTTCACACTTGTCTTTTGTGAAAAACGCATCCATAGGCCCCCATGCAAAAAACGCATGCCCCAAAGCCAAAAACGCATGTCTAAAGGGCCATGCGTTTTTGGGATGCGTTTTTGGCTCAGCACCAAAAAATGCATCATGCTGCATTTTTTGGTGCTCTTTCAAAAACGAATGCATTTTTTTAACATGGGCCTTGTGGGAAATGCATGCGTTTTCACATGCCACTAAACGGTACCATGCGTTTTCGCATGCGTTTTTGCTTGCGTTTTTTAAGGCTGCTGCAGACCTAACTGCAAAAATGCAGTCCAAAAACGCAGGCTGCAGGAAGCCACCTTAAGAAACGCATGCAAGTGTGACCCTAGCCTAAAACTGAACATGGACAAAACAGAATTTATCATCTATCCCCCATCTCACTCTACCCCTCCACCAGACCTATCCATCAAAGTCAATGGCTTCTGCGCATATCCACACCTTTAAAATGTTTCTCCTCCCCAAGATTTTATATCTTTTTAGAAACCTCCCCTTAGCTATTCCCGCAAGACTTTTATCCCACATCCAGAGGGTAGTGCACAAGTGCATTTGGGCGGGAAGACGAGCAAGAATTTCAGGAAACATTATGTACCTGCCTTACGCCCGTGGGGGTATGGGTGTCCCTAATGTAGCAGCCTATCATAGGGCTTCGGTCCTTCAAGAAGCGAAATTTTGGTGGTCCTCAGCCCCTTCTATGGGTTGGGTAGAGATAGAGTCTGCTTTTATAGGTCGAGGCTCGTTACGCCACCTCTTGGTGGTGGAGACTTTTTCTCCCACGACTTTAGTGGGGTGAGGTTGGTAGGCAGATCCGACCTGCTCCCGAGGATGTCAGTATTAAGGCCCTGGACATTCACATAACCTTTTTGAATCTTACTCCCTGGGGATTCTGACCTGTGCGGACATGTTGAGAGAAAGTGGCCTACTGCCCGTCCCTGAAATATGTACACTATTTCCTGGTGTTAGCTTGACTTATTATCAATATGCCCAGGTTTCTCATTTTCCTGGCTCCCTGAGGGGACGCCTGTTGCTTCGATCTGCCTCTGATGTCTCCTCTTACCAAAAATATGTGTTCTCACAGACTGGGCGGAAAGGTCTCACTGGCATTTATAGACATATTACTAATCTTTTATTTTCAGTGAAGCCTTGCTATATGAGACGTTGGGAGGAGGACCTTAATTTTTCGGCCTTAGAGGAGGAATGGTTTGAGAGCCTGAGGGCGATCCGGGTGGCTTCCAGGTGTGTCAACCACTTGGAGGTCTTGAAAAAATACATATGAGGTGGTACTGCCCGCCCGTGAGGCTGGCTCGCTTCTCCCAAGATCAGTCCTCCCTGTGTTGGCGTCAGTGCGGATGTCGGGGATCCCTGGCCCACATGTAGTGGTTTTGCCCTAGGCTCTCCCCCTTCTGGGCGGTCAACTCTGGCCACCTACTATATCCTCACCCATCCCTTGTAGACTGTGAGCCCTTGTGGGCAGGGTCCTCTCTCCTCACCTACTGTATCCTCAACCATCCCTTGTAGACTGTGAACCCTCGCAGGTAAGGTCCTCTCTCCTCACCTACTGTATCCTCACCCATCCCTTGTAGACTGTGATCCCTCGTGGGCAAGGACCTCTCTCCTCACCTACTGTATCCTCACCCATCCCTTGTAGACTGTGAGTCCTCTCGAGCAGGGTCCTCTCTCCTCACCTACTGTATCCTCACCCATCCCTTGTAGACTGTGAGTCCTCACGAGCAGGGTCCTCTCTCCTCACCTACTGTATCCTCATCCATCCCTTGTAGACTGAGAGCCCTTGTGGGCAGGGTCCTCTCTCCTCACCTACTGTATCCTCACCCATCCCTTGTGGACTGTGAGCCCTCGTGGGCATGGTCCTCTTTCCTCACCTACTGTATCCTCACCCATCCCTTGTAGACTGTCAGTCCTCACGAGCAGGGTCCTCTCTCCTCACCTACTGTATCCTCACCCATCCCTTGTAGACTGTGAGTCCTCACGAGCAGGGTCCTCACTCCTCACCTACTGTATCCTCACCCATCCCTTGTAAACTGTGAGCCCTTGTGGGCAGGGTCCTCTCTCCTCACCTACTGTATCCTCACCCATCCCTTGTGGACTGTGAGCCCTCATGGGCAGGGTCCTCTTTCCTCACCTACTGTATCCTCACCCATCCCTTGTGGACTGTGAGCCCTCGTGGGCAGGGTCCTCTCTCCTCAACTACTGCATCCTCACCCATCCCTTGTAGACTGTGAGTCCTTGTGGGCAGGATCCTCTCTCCTCACCTACTGTATCCTCACCCATCCCTTGTAGACTGTGAGTCCTCACGAGCAGGGTCCTCTCTCCTCACCTACTGTATCCTCACCCATCCCTTGTGGACTGTGAGCCCTCGTGGGCAGGGTCCTCTCTCCTCACCTACTGTATCCTAGTCCATCTCTTGTAGACTGTGAGCCCTTGTGGGCAGGGTCCTCTCTCCTCACCTACTGTATCCTCACCCATCCCTTGTGGACTGTGAGCCCTCGTGAACAAGGAACTCTCTTCTCCTGTACCTGTCTGTGCCTTGTATTGTTCATAAATATTGTACTTGTCTATGTATGCCCTTTTTTACATGTAAAGTGTCATGGAATAAATGGCGCTATAATAATAAATAATAGTAATAATAATAGTAATTTCTATCATCTACCTGTCTTGGCTAATGCAATTTCATGGGAGATGTTTGCATAAAAATCAGAGGGTATATGGATGGTCTTTTTACCGTCCACATTTTTTCTTGCACCCGCAGATCTCGCTTGATATATGCGGGCATACCCATTGATGTGCTATGCACCCAGTAGAGCAGCGCAAAATGTGTCTGTGCCACCGGCAACGCTACTTTGCAGGACTTAGTTCAACTATTTGGATGATGCAGAATGTGTCATTCCCATCACTCAGAGGCGGAGGATGGCTTTTATGAGCTGAGTAGAGGAACAGACACCACAAGGTGGATTCCCATCAGACCAGACCAGCCTCATTTAACTTCAGCATGGGATCAAATCATATTGTATTTTTGGGGTGTACAGAGGGAGCCAGGGGACAATGTAATCATTTGTGAAAAGCAGAAAAAGTTTGTGTCATTTGTTCACATAGTAAAAAAACGTCTTACAAATTCTCTTTAAAGGCAATTTGTTTTTATGTTTTACTTCCTCAAACATTTGCATTGTCCGAATAAGTGAAAAAACGATTATTCTAAACTAGATGGCGGCCCAATTCTAAAGAATCGGGGGTGTCTAGAATCCATATATAGTCTATTTACTAATAGTTACAGGAGTGCGGTGAAATGATTTGTGTGTATATGTTGGCTCAGTGGTTAGCACTGTATGGTGGCTCAGTGGTTAGCACTGTATATGGTGGCTCAGTGGTTAGCACTGTATGGTGGCTCAGTGGTTAGCACTGTATATGGTGGCTCAGTGGTTAGCACTGTATATGGTGGCTCAGTGGTTAGCACTGTATATGGTGGCTCAGTGGTTAGCACTGTATGGTGGCTCAGTGGTTAGCACTGTATATGGTGGCTCAGTGGGTAGCATTGTATGGTGTCTCAGTGGTTAGCATTGTATACGGTGGCTCAGTGGTTAGCACTGTATGGTGCTCAGTGGTTAGCACTGTATAAGGTGGCTCAGTGGTTAGCACTGTATATGGTGGCTCAGTGGTTAGCACTGTATATGGTGTCTCAGTGGTTAGCAATGTATGGTGTCTCAGTGGTTAGCACTGTATGGTGGCTCAGTGGTTAGCACTGTATGGTGGCTCAGTGGTTAGCACTGTATGGTGGCTCAGTGGTTAGCACTGTATATGGTGGCTCAGTGGTTAGCACTGTATATGGTGGATCAGTGGTTAGCACTGTATGGTGGCTCAGTGGTTAGCACTGTATGGTGGCTCAGTGGTTAGCACTGTATGGTGGCTCAGTGGTTAGCACTGTAACTGGTGGCTCAGTGGTTAGCACTGTATGGTGGCTCAGTGGTTAGCACTGTATGCTGGCTCAGTGGTTAGCACTGTATATGGTGGCTCAGTGGTTAGCACTGTATATGGGGCTCAGTGGTTAGCACTGTATACGCTGGCTCAGTGGTTAGCACTGTATATGGTGGCTCAGTGGTTAGCACTGTATATGGTGGCTCAGTGGTTAGCACTGTATGGTGGCTCAGTGGTTAGCACTGTATATGGTGGCTCAGTGGTTAGCACTGTATACGGTGGCTTAGGGTTAGCACTGTATGGTGGCTCAGTGGTTAGCACTGTATATGGTGGCTCAGTGTGGTTAGCACTGTATACGGTGGCTCAGCTGGTTAGCACTGTATACCGTGGCTCAGGGTTAGCACTGTATATGGTGGTTCAGTGGTTAGCACTGTAATGGTGGTTCAGTGGTTACATGTATACGGTGGCTCAGTGGTTAGCACTGTATGGTTTGGCTCAGTGGGTTAGCAATGTATACGGTGGCTCAGTGGTTAGCACTGTATATGGTGGTCAGTGGTTAGCACTGTATATGGTGGCTCAGTGGTTAGCACTGTATGGTGGCTCAGTGGTTAGCACTGTATAGGTGGCTCAGTGGTCAGCACTAATGGGGCTCAGTGGTCAGCACAGATAGGAGCTCAGTGGTCAGCACTAGTAAGGGCTCAGTGGTCAGCACAAATGTTATGGTCAGCACAGATGGGTGGTTCAGCAGTATGGGCTCAGTGGTCAGCAGCAGATGGAGGCTCAGTGGTCAGCACATGATATGGTGGTCATGTCACTGTATGGATGGCTCAGTGGTCAGCACTGTAATGGAGTGGTCAGCGCAGATGGTAGGCTCATGGTAGCACAGGATGGAGCTCAGTGGTCAGCAAGTATGGGGCTCAGTGGTTAGCACGTATATGGTGGCTCAGTGGTCAGCACAGATAGGGCAGAGTGGTTAGCGCGGTATGGGGCTAGTGGTCAGCGCTGAATGGAGGCTCAGTGGTCAGCGATACGTGGTTAAGTGGTCAGCGTAGGATAGGTGGCTCAGTGGGATACGCAGACGAGTGAGTGGTCAGAGGATAGCCTGTGATAGCAGGTCGGAGCATGGGTGGTCAGACAACTGTAAGCGGTGCTCAGCTCGGTAGCACTGTGTTGGCAGTGGGTAGCAGGTATCACGGACGGGGCTCAGTGGTTAGCACAGAACTAGGCTGGGTTGAGGCAGCACGACGTAGCTGTGGTGGCTCAGGGTAGGCACTGTGGTGGTATGTACGCACGATCGGTGGCTCAGTGGTCAGACAGGATGGGTGGTCGAGCACAGGAGCTCTGGTGGTCAGCCAGGATAGAGGCTGTGGTGAGCGCAGGAGGAAGGCTAGGTGGTCAGCAGCAGGACGGAGTTGGTCAGGCAGGATGGAGGCTCGTGGTCAGCACAGGATGGAGGCTCAGTGGTCAGCACAGGATGAGTGGTCAGCAGCAGGATGGAGGCTCAGTGGTCAGCACAGAGGTGGAGTGGTCAGCGCAGGATGGAGGCTAGTGGTCAGCACAGGATGGAGGCTCGTGGTCAGCAGGAGGTGAGGCTCAGTGGTCAGCAGCAGGAGGAGCTGGTGGTCAGCGCAGGATGGAGGCGGAGTGGTCAGCGCGGATGGAGGCCAGGTGGTCAGCGCAGGAGGGAAAGGTCAGTGTCAGGACGGACGGAGGTTCAAGTGCAGCAAGGAGGCTCAGTGGTCAGCGCAGGACGGATCTGAGTGCTCATGCGCAGGAGGAGGCTGAGTGGATCAGCGCAGGACGGAGGCTGGGTGGTCAGCGCAGGACGGAGGCTGGGTGGTCAGCTGCAGGACGAAAGGCTGCGTGGTCAGCGCAGGACGGAGGCTGGGTGGTCAGCGCAGGACGGAGGCTGGTGGTGAGCGCAGAACGGAGGCTGGGTGGTGAGCGCAGGACGGAGGCTGGTGGTGAGCGCAGGACGAGGCTGGGTGGTAGCGCAGGACGCAGGCTGGGTGGTGAGCGCAGGACGGAGGCTGGGTGGTCAGCGCAGGACGGAGGCTGGGTGGTCAGCGCAGGACGGAGGCTGGGTGGTGAGCGCAGGACGAAGGCTGGGTGGTCAGCGCAGGACGGAGGCTGGTTGGTAGCGCAGGACGGAGGCTGGGTGGTGAGCGCACAGGATTGGAGCCATGGTCGGCAAGGCTGGGTGGTGAGCGCAGGATGGAGGCTGAGTGGTCAGCGCAGGAAGAGGCTGGGTTGTAGCGCAGGACGGAGGCTGGGTGGTCAGCGCAGGACGGAGGATGGGTGGTCAGCGCAGGACGGAGGCTGGGTGGTCAGCGCAGGACGGAGGCTGGGTGGTCAGCGCAGGATAGAGGCATGTCGCGGTGATGTCAGCGCAGGAGGAGGCTAGTGGTGCCAGCACGAGGATGGATGGTCAGCGCAGGACAGAGCTGAGTGGTCAGCTGCAGGAAATGGTGAGGCAGGACGATTGGTGACTGCGCAGGACGAGGTAAGGCTAGGCTGGGTGGTCGCGCAGCAGGCGGGTAGCCAGGACGGTGGTGGTGTCAGCGCGGGTGGGGTGGCGAGGACGGGCTGGGTGGTGAGCGCAGGAAGGAGGCTGGTGTGAGGCTAGAGCGAGCTAGGGATGAGAGAGCTGGGTGTGTCAGCGCAGGACGAGGCTAGGTGTCCGGAGTGGTGTCAGCGCAGGACGGAGGCTGGGTGGTCAGCGCAGGACGGAGGCTGGGTGGTCAGCGCAGGATGGAGGCTGGGTGGTCAGCGCACAGGTGAGTGGTGACGCAGGACGTAGCTGGTGTGACGCAGGACGGAGGCTGAGTGGTCAGCAGCAGGGATGGGAGGCAGAGTGGGTTGCAGCGCAGGAGGAGGCTGGGTGGGGGGCGTTCAGCGCAGGAGGAGGTGGGTGGTCAGCGCAGGACGGAGGCTGGGTGGTCAGCGCAGGACGGAGGCTGGGTGGTCAGCGCAGGATGGAGGCTCAGTGGTCAGCACAGATGGATGGTAGCAGACGGCTGGTGAGCAAGGACGGAGGCCGGGTGTGCAGCGCAGGACGAGGCTGAGTGGTGAGTCAGGATGGAGCGGTGAGGCTAGGCGGTGGTGTAGCGCAGGGGGAGGCTGGGTGGTCAGCGCAGGCGGAGGCTGGGTGTGAGCGCAGGAAGGAGCTGGAGGCCGTGGGTGGTTCAGCGCAGGACGAGGCTGGGTGGTCAGCGCAGGACGGAGGCTGGGTGGTCAGCGCAGGACGGAGGCTGGGTGGTCAGCGCAGGATGGAGGCTCAGTGGTCAGCACAGGATGGAATGGTCAGCGCAGGACGGAGCTGAGTGGTCAGCACAGGATGGAGGCTGAGTGGTCAGCGCAGGACGGAGGCTGGGTGGTCAGCGCAGGATGGAGGCTGGGTGGTCAGCGCAGGACGGAGGCTGGGTGGTCAGTGCAGGACGGAGCTGGGTGGTCAGCGCAGGATGGAGGCTCAGTGGTCAGCACAGATGGAGTGGTCAGCACAGGACGGAGGCCGAGTGATCAGCGCAGGACGGAGGCTGAGTGGTCAGCGAGGGACAGAGGCTGGGTGGTCAGCGCAGGACGGAGGCTGGGTGGTCAGCGCAGGACGGAGGCTGGGTGGTCAGCGCAGGATGAAGGCTGGGTGGTCAGCGCAGGACGGAGGCTGGGTGGTCAGCTCAGGACGGAGGCTGGGTGGTCAGCGCAGGACGGAGGCTGGGTGGTCAGCGCAGGATGGGTGGGCGGAGCCAGGCGGGTGCTGGGAAAGGTGGGCGGAGCCAGGTGGGATCCACACAAGGTGGGCGGAGCCAAGTGTGATCCCCGCGAGGTGGGCGGAGCCAATCAGGATCGGCGCAGCGGGATGGCGGTGGGGTAAGTATACCGGAGACTGGTAGTCTGCATGAGAGTATGAGTGTGTGTGGGGGGGAATGGCACGATAGTGTAGCGCCAGGGGTGTACGTGTGTGTGGGTATGAGTGTGTGCGTGAGTGTGTGTGTGAGTGTGTGTGGGGGGGAGGTGTACAATAGTGTTGTGTCAGGGGTGTGCGTGTGTGTGGACGTGGCGTGGGGTGGAGGGGTGAGTGGAGTAGCGTTGGTCGCCAGGGTACTCCCGCTTAGGGCGGCCATCTTGGTCCACCCTGAGCGGGTGTACCTTGGAGACAAAGTCACGGAAGTGTGTGGCCAAAGTGACGGAAGTGACGTCACAAATCTTTTGTGGTTTTATTATTCTAAATATATAGTTTTTCATTTGCTGCTTGCTGTCATTTTCCAGTGGTCACCTTGCAAAGGGTCTATGCAGTGAAGCACTTAGGGGTCCTCGATTTTATAATGCCAAGCTTAGGAGTCTGGAGTGAGTGTTATCAAATACTGGATGGACTCTTCGTGGGTTGACTGAAAATGTAAATATTTATAATTAATGTTTTTTTTTCCCCAACTGACTGCTAACAAGGTAAAACTGACATCCTCAATAATCTGAACCTCCCACTCCCGTCTCCAAGACTTCTCATAAGCTGCACCAATTCTTTGGAATGCACTACCAAGAACAATTTTACTACTTTTCAATACTCATAGTTTTAAGCGGGCCCTAAAAACACATTTCTGTCACCCACCTCACTTATCTAACTAATCCCATTCTACTCTTTACAATTTTTTTTTCTCTTCCAAATCGAGTGTACCTTGTATCATCTGTCTACACCCCCCATCCGTACTTATATAGATCCTGGCTGGTGACCGGTTCATGCAGCGTTATGTGAATCCTCTGTTTATTATATTGATGGCTGGACCATACATGACGGCACTTTTTGCCATTCATCTCTTGTTCCTCCCCTATTTGCTCATAGATTGTAAGCTCTTGTGATCAGGGCCCTCACTCCTCTTGGTGTGTGTTGAATTATTGTTACTCTGTATTGTCTCATATTGTCTGTACATGTCCCCTCTGAAATGTAAAGTGCTGCGTAATATGTATGGTGATATAGAAATATAAATTATTATTACTATACCGGTATTTGTGCATTAGGTGGGCGAATGTCTCACCATGTATTTCTGTTGGCAAGGAATATTTGGCCATACAACCTACAATAACTTTCTTGCTTTGGATAGAGGACATAAGGAATTTTATGGGATTTAATGTCCAAGTTTTTGATTGGTTCTTCATCACTAGATGCGTCAGATGTTTGACTAAATCTCTCGGGATGAAAATAATGCTCGATTGTTTTATGACATTGGGTTCCTAAGGCAGAAGTAAGGGCTTGTAAAGCTTTTGTAGTGTCAGGATACCGTGGTGTTCAGAAATATGATGTGGTTTGGCCGATGAGTGAACCGCTAGCTGTGGTAACCACTATAAGGAAAGAGATACACATCATACAAGAGAAGGTGAGTCTGTTCAATATCTGCATTTGGGAGGAATCCAAGAGAGACTTTTCCTACTTTGCTGTAATCATTCATTTCTGATATTTAAAGTTCTCATCCAGACAGAAAGGCTGAATGAAAACATTTCTTCGTGCATATACTTTCAGTGATTTGGAAGTGAGCGCCGGTAATCCCAGCCCTCTCCGATTCCATGTGAACTAAATTTGTGGTTTACAGTTTCCTCTTCAATACCCTTTTAGTGTTCCTCCTATAGGGCACAAGCATAGCCAGATAAGACAGCTGGAGTATTAACCTCTTTTCCAGTCTGCAAACTTATCCCTTAACTTGATGAGCCTAGATCCTGAAGTTAGGTGCACAATATTGTAGCAGTCTTATTGAAGCGCTAGGGTGATGGGCAATAAATAATCAATATTAGTTGTAGCAATAACAAACCTTTATTGCCGTTTACAGTTCCACAACGCCATTTGACAGAGGTATCTGATTTCATCAGATGGTGTCCGCAACGATTTTCGACAAAGATATCTGTGTTCATCAGGAGGGAGAAGCGGCAGGAGCAGCTCCGGGATCTAAAGCATCTGGGCGGAAGGACCTGGCGTCGCCAAGCAACCCGGATCAATGCTAAAGGACCTGCGGTGATGTACTTCCGGTCGGCCCGGTCACGTGGGATAAACCCGGAAACAGCGCAGGAGCGGCAACAGATGTATGGCTTCCCTGCGGACTTGTCACCACTAGATGGCACAGCAGCCGGGATTGGTAAGTCAGTCTCCCCACACAAACACACAACACACTTCCGATCCTAAGTCTAGGGACTGTATGCCCAGCAACAGGATAGCGAGAGGGGCCAGGTGGTGGGTGGAAAGTTAGAGAAGGACCCGGTTAGGGGAGGTAACAACATAACTAAAAGGACACAACACCAAAGAAGTTAGACAGAGAGTGAGGAGATAGAGAGAAGAAGTCAGCCAAGGGAAGTCTGTGGCGCCCCTGCGACCAGGGTGGCCACATAGGGAACTGCAGCCAGGCAGAAGGTAGATAGTTTGTGCACTAAACACCCTCACAGCACACACACACCCACAAGAGCGCAACACCCAACCCAGAGCCCTGGACTCTAGGCGGGCAAGGGGTGGTGGGGTTTAGAGGAAAGTGGGTGGGAAGGTAGGTCAGGTGGTAGACCAGAACAAAAGGAGGAACAATGGGAGGAGTTAGCGAGTAGGCCAGAGTGAGCCGAGCAGCACAGTCCAGAAGTAGGCCAGAGTGAGCGGAGTGGAAAAGACCAGAAGTAGGCTAGAGTGAGCCGAGAGGTAAAGATCAGACAGAAAGACACTTCCTGAAAGCATAGGGCTCCCTGGAGATGCAGAATCCAAAGAGACACAGATCGATGGAGAGAAAGCTCGTCCATAGCCTGCAGCCCAAGGGAAAGTGGGGACAGAGACCGGACTGATACCACCGGGCCCGAGGAGTACGGCAGCGTTGACTGGCTGCAGGAGGGAAGGGTTTCCCTGGAGGTTCCTGGATAGCCACACGGGTGAGAAAGAGGCGGTGATCTCTTGCATGATAGGGACACCTAAGTTAGGCTGAAACCAGAGTGTTGGCTCTGAGGGGGACTGCTGCTACACGCCGTCTCCCCAAACAAACCGGCGGGGAGCACGGATTCCAGATCAGTGTTCCTACTACAAGGGTTGGAGGCTCAGCAACACTTGTACACCCGTTTCCCATTGTGTTACCACCAAAAAGTAAACTGATGATATGGTGTTGAGCAGCAATAGGTCGAGCAGCAATAGGTCTCAGAGGAAAGGAATATGAGGCAGTTGTACCAGAAGTACAGAGTCTACCGGGTAGCACAAGAGTTCGGACAGATATTCAGTAAGCATCCATTAGATTTTGGGAGGATTAAAGGGGTACACCATCGCATACCCACAGGAGAACATCCCCAATTAAATTGAGACACAGACCCATTCCACCAAATCACTACCAGTATGGCAAAGAGATGCTGCGGGACATGAAGGAGGCCGGGGTTATAAGAGATATCTGTAGTCCCTGGGCAGCCCTCTTAGTTCTAGTCAGAAAGAAGGATGGCACGATGAGGATGTGTGTGCATTACAGGTAAGTTAATAGGATCACTTACAAAGATGCTTACCCGTTACCCCGAATAGAGGAGTGTCTTGCTCCATTAAAGACTGCTAATTATTTCTCCACATTAGATCTCACTAGTGGGTATTGGCAGGTCTCCGTTGCAGAAGAAGACCGAGAGAAGACCGCGTTCACAACACCAATGGGCCTATGCGAATTCAACAGCATGCCATTCGGGTTATGCAATGCACCGGGAACGTTTCAAAGACTCATGAAATGTTGCCTGGAACACCAGAACTTCGAGACGGTGCTCTTATACCTGGACGACGTCATTGTGCATTGCAAAATCTACAAAGAACACCTGGCGGAGGTATTTACAGCTCTAGCAAAGTACGGAATGAAGCTCAAACCATCTAAATGTCACCTGCTGAAACCAAAAGTCCAATACCTCGGGCATGTGGTCAGTGCAGATGGAGTAGCACCAGACCCGGAAAAAGTGACAGCTATCCAGGATCGGCAGAGGCCAACCACCGTCAGCGAGGTACATCAATTCTTAGATTTGGTTGGGTACTGCAGATGATTCATTAAGGGTTACACATAGATGGCAGCACCTCTACAAGATCTTCTGGTAGACCAAACTAAGAAGAGAAGGTCTCCAGAGCTACCATTGGAATGGGGAAAGGAACAAGAAGACTCCTTCCAACAGATGTAGCAGGCTCTGACCGGTGAAGAAATCCTGGCTTATCCCGATTATAACCTACCATTCGTCCTCTATACCGACACAAGTAATGTAGGCCTGAGAACAGTACTATCCCAGATACAAGATGGCAAGGAAAGAGTGATTGCCTATGCCAACAGAAAACTTCGACCCACCGAGAGGAACCCGAAAAACTACAGCTCCTTTAAGTTGGAGTTCCTGGCCTTGGTCTGGGCTATAACAGAGCGGTTCAAGCATTACCTGGAGCTTCAAAATTCACCGTCTTCAAGGATAATAACCCGTTAACACACCTGGATACCGCGAAGCTTGGTGCATTGGAGCAACGCTGGGTGGCCCGACTATCGAACTATGACTTTACCATCAAGTACCGGGCAGGCTGTAACAATGCAAATGCTGATGCCCTCTCCAGAAATCCTCAAGTACGTTTACAAGGACTTGAAGAAGAGGAAGATGACTTGGAAGAAATAGAACTCCCAGCTTTCCATAAAAGTAGGAAGTGGAAAATGACTGAACATCATATCTACCAGAACCGTCAGACTGTTGCACCAAACCCGTTGCCTCACTGTGGATGGAAAGAGACACAAGACAGTGATCCGGCAGTAAGCTTAGTAAAGAGGCTGGTAACCCAACCGGATTCCCAACTTGAAAAGAATGCTCCACCAGAGGCCCAATACCTGTGGAAAGAACGAAGCAGGTTTTTCATCTATCAAGGTCAATTGTGCAGACGGTATATCAACCCAAGAACACATGACATGGTATGGCAAATTGTGGTTCCAAAGAGAGATGTCCAAATGGTGTTAGAAGCATACCATGACAGAGCAGGACACTTTGGAAGGAGAAAACTGGAAATATTGTTACGTGATTCTATTGGATCGGCATGAGGTCTACCATAGAGAAATGGTGTAAGAATTGTGGACCATGCTCATTAAGAAGAAAAGACCTTAACAGCCAGAAAGCACCACTACAGCCTATTATTACTAAACAGCCATTAGAAATGGTAGCCTTAGATCACATCAAACTCACACCCAGCTATACCTCTATTTAGGAAAGTGCACAGTTCTTGTGATTGGTCTGATGACCCTCAGTGATGAGCAAGTTATCTCCATGCCATACATAGGGTAAAATAGCAGCACTATTTGCTTAAAATTGCTTAAGAATAAAGGTAGGTTCACATTGCGTTTGTGTTTTGCATTTAACCCATCCGATCGACAGCAGCACAAATGCAATGTAATGGATGAGTTAATGTATCCATAGATTTGCATTCACCAGACGCATACTAACGCATGTCAAAATAGGCATGTGTGTGCAAGCATTTGTTTGTTCAAACGCACAGGCATATCTGGTTGCTATGGGGCCCGCGGGTCCGGAAATGACGTGTTCAGCGTGATTCCCACAGGAAGGCTGCATAGCAGAGCGGAGGGAGCCAGGCTGGGGGCGCAATTTAATTTTAAGATCGCGTGATAAACGATCATTCAGGCCGCTTCATTATCATCCTAATTAGTGAGTATAAAAACATTTTTTAGCCGATTGAAAGCAAGCATTTAGCAGAGAGAGGGATAGTTATAATAATATATATAATATTTATTCATTTATATTGCGCTATTAATTCCATAGCACTTTACATACATGAGTAATGCTGTCCCTCTTGAAGCTCACAATCTAAATATCCTATCAGTATGTCTTTGCAATGTGGGAGGAAGCTGGAGTGCCCGGAGGAAACCCACGCAAACACAGGGAGAACATACAAACTCCTTGCAGATGTTGTCCTTGGTGGGAATTGAGCCCAGGGCCTTAGGACCTCAGTGGTGCAGGGGCTGCAGTGCCAACCACTTAAGCCACTGTGCTGCCCACGGCAATAGGAAGGTGCAGGGACATGTATTGATAGGTTAGGTGGCTTTTCGGAGGTGACAGCTTCCCTTTAACACAGACTACCTGCCAGCATCTCCACCTGAGGAGCCGCCTTCTCCTGCAGCACCAGAGACAAGGCTGTGTGGAGAGCTGTCTCCCTGTGCAAAATCCCTATTCTACATCACTGCCCAGGGGACCCCGCTCCACCTATGGGGAGAATTATCATCTGGCTGCAGCATCTCCATCCCCAGAGGTCTGAAAGCAGGGCCGGTATCATTACCGGGTACCGTAGGTGACGTAACAAATCCTTTCCTTTTTATTTTTAAACCCTCTTTCAGCGACCGCCAGGGCCATGGGACCGGGCACAGGCCAGCTTGCACATTCCCCGTTAATCAACGCCTGGAACTGAGTACTCCACGGCCCTGGAGTGGGTCATATACCATCACTGTAAATAAGCCCCTGTACTTTGTGTCACCCCCACCTCATTGTTAGATTGTAAGCTCTTATGAGCAGGGCTGTCATTTTGCTTTAATTATTGTATTGCATTATGCTTTTTATTGTATTGTATTGTATTGTTTTTTGTATTGTATTGTATTTTTTGATAATTGTTTCTTATGATTGTTTAAATATGAATCTCTGAATTGTGAAGCGCTGCGGAATATGTTGGCGCTATAGAAATAAAGATTGTTTTTATCATTATTATATTTATTATTATAATAGCATAATAAACTGCTATATTGTGTTACTTGGAAAAAAACACAATTGTTGGTGTCATTCTGTTGCCAGGTGAGCCCTTGGTGAACACTACCTCATTATCTATCTATATATCTATCTATATTTATCTATCTATATCTATATCTATCTATCTATCTATCTATCTATCTATCTATATCTATCTCATGTAAAGGCTGTGAGATGTGTCTTTGTACATAATTTCCCTATCCCCCCTGTGCTTTTTTTCTTCGAGCGTGTGCTCTGTCCTCCCTTTGTGCTGTCACTCTCCTCCAAGTGCTATCTTCTTCATTCATATGCTCTCTCCTTTGAGCTGTCTCCCCCCAGAGTGCTGTCTCTTCCCTGTGTGCTGGCCTCTCACCCTGTGTGCTGTGTCTCCCGTATGTGTCCACTCCCCTCCCACCCCCCCACCCCCCGGTGTGCTGGCTTCTCCTCACTGTGCACTGTCTCTCTTCCTGTGCACTCTCCCCCTGAGGTGTTGGCTTCTCCTCCCTCTGCTGGCTCTTCCTCAGTGCGCTCTCTCACTGCTGTGTTAGCCTCTCCCCCTGTGTGCTGTCTCTCCCACCATGTGCTCTCCCCATGGGGTGCTGGTTTCTTGTCCCTGTGTCCTGTGTGCCATCTCTTCCTCCAGTGTGCTGTTACACTCAGAATGGGTCACAGTTAACAGTGGGGTACCACAGGGGTCAGTGTTGGGCCCGCTAATTTTTAATATATTTAATAATGACCTTGTAGGGGGCATACAGAGTAGAATCTCAATCTTTGCGGATGACACTAAACTCTGCAGGGTAATCAATACAGAGGAGGACAATTTTATATTACAGGAGGATTTATGTAAACTAGAAGCTTGGGCTGCTAAATGGCAAATGAGCTTTAATGGGGATAACTGTAAAGTCATGCACTTGGGCAGAGGAAACAAAAGGTATAATTATGTGCTTAATTGTAAAACACTGGGCAAAACTGTCACTGAAAAAGACCTGGGTGTATGGGTAGATGACAAACTCACATTTGCAGCTGCTGCAAAGGCAAATAAAATAATGGGATGTATTAAAAGAGGCATAGATGCTCATGAGGAGAACATAATTTTACCTCTATACAAGTCACTAGTGCGACCACACTCAGAATACTGTGTACAATTCTGGTCTCCGGTGTATAAGAAAGACATAGCTGAACTAGAGCGGGTCCAGAGAAGAGTGACAAAAGTCATTAGAGGACTGAGGGGTCTGCAATACCAAGACAGGTTATTAGAGGACTGAGGGGTCTGCAATACCCAGACAGGTTATTAGAGGACTGAGGGGTCTGCAATACCCAGACAGGTTATTAGAGAACTGAGGGGTCTACAATAGTGATGGGCGAGTCCTAAATTACTCGGAATCGCTTGACTCTAGCGAGTCCGAGCCCGGGACTCGCTACTCGTTGCGAGTCTAGCGAGTCCAATGTTACTGAATGGGGAAGCGAGTAATAGCGAGTAATGTGCGATTTACAAATTGCAGATGTGTCTCGGAAGCTTCAGGCTCTATCTGCTAGGACTCGTTACTCTGCGAGTTTCCCAGCGTTTACTCACACAGTAACCAGCCCAATGCAAATCAATGGCAATCCTAGTTTTGTCAGAGACTCTGACAAAACTAGGATTGCCATTGATTTGCATTGGACTCGCTACTGTGCCAGTGATAGCAGGGAAACTCTCAGAGTAAGAGCTGTCTGCTCTGTGCAGCTCCAGGGTCCTAGAGCCCGCCTGCTGCCTGATGTAGCAGAGCTGAGATTGTTCTCAGTCTGCTCATTCCCTGTGCATAGACATCTATATCTATGCACAGGGGATGTAGCAGAGAGGACATCACGTTTTGGACTACATCGGACGGAAGAGGACTTTTTTAATTAAAGATGGCGTCCCTAATGGCTTTTTTTTTTTATTTCTAATAAAAAATTTTCTCTGTGTTGTGTTTTTTTTAACCCTTTATTGGAGATTCCTAGTGGCCAGGTCAAACCTGGCCTGACATTAAGAATCTCGGGCATAATACCAGCTTGTATAACAAAGCTGGTATTAACCCCTTTATTACCCAGCGTGCCACCGCCACCAGGGCCGCTGGAAGAGCGGGGTTCAGCGCCAGAGGATGGCGCTTCAATGAACGCGCCATCTTCTGGGGTGGCTGCTGGCTGCAATTTGCAGCGGGGGTTGCCCAGAAAGCTTGGGCCTCCCTGCGCTGCGGATTCCAGCCCCCAGCTGCTTAGCTGTACCTGGCTAGACATAGAAATTGCGCGGAGACCCACGCATTTTTTTTTTATTATTTCATGAAATTCATGAAATAATAAAAAAAGAGGGCTCGCCTATATTCTTGTGTCCGGCCAGGTACAAATAGGCACCTGGGGGTTGGGGCAGCTGCCTGCTGGATCCGGCTGGTTCCAGAAATACGGCGAAGCCTACGTCATTTTTTTTCTGAAAAATCAATAAAACAATCCTAAAAAAGGGACTGCATCTTTATTAACCCCTCGCCCATGGTCCAGGGGTTAATAAAGATGCAGTCCCTTTTATTTACATTGTTTTATGGATTTGTCAGAAAAAAATTTGACGTGGGCTTCGCCGTATTTCTGGAACCAGCCGGATCCAGCAGGCAGCGACGGGCTGCCCCAACCCCCAGGTGCCTATTTGTACCTGGCCAGACACAAGAATAATATATTATTTCATGAAATAATAAAAAAAAAATGCGTGGGGTTCTGCGCAATTTCTATGTCTAGCCAGGTACAGCTAAGCAGCTGGGGGCTGGAATCCGCAGCGCAGGGAGGCCCAAGCTTTCTGGGCAACCCCCGCTGCAAATTGCAGCCTGCAGCCGCCCCAGAAGATGGTGAGTTCATTGAAGCGCCATCCTCTGGCGCTGAACCCCGATCTTCCAGCGGCCCTGGTGGCGGTGGCACGCTGGGTAATAAAGGGGTTAATACCACCTTTGTTATACAAGCTAGTATTAAGCCCGGGATTCTTAATGTCAGGCCAGGTTTGACCCGGCCACTAAGAATCTCCAATAAAGGGTTAAAAAAACACAACACAGAGAAAATTTTTTATTAGAAATAAAAAAAAAAAGCCATTAGGGACTCCATCTTTAATTAAAAAAATCCTCTTCCGTCCGACGTAGTCCAAAACGCGATGTCCTCTCTGCTACATCCCCTGTGCATAGATATAGATGTCTATGCACAGGGAATGAGCAGACTGAGAATAATCTCAGGTCTGCTACATCAGGCAGCAGGCGGGCTCTAGGACCCTGGAGATGCACAGAGCAGACAGCTCTTACTCTGCGAGTTTCCCTGCTATCACTGGCACAGTAGCGAGTCCAATGCAAGACAATGGCAATCCTAGTTTTGTCAGTCTCTGACAAAACTAGGATTGCCATTGATTTACATTGGACTCGTTACTGTGCGAGTAAACGCTGGGAAACTCGCAGAGTACCGAGTCCTGCGAGTCCCTTACTACTCGCAGAGTAACGAGTCCTAGCGAGTAGATTCGCCCATCCCTAGTCTGCAATACCAAGACAGGTCATTAGAGGCCTGAGGGGTCTGCAATACCAAGACAGGTCATTAGAGGCCTGAGGGGTCTGCAATACCAAGACAGGTTATTAGAGGACTGAGGGGTCTGCAATACCAAGACAGGTTATTAAACGTGGGGTTATTTAGCTTCGAAAAACAAAGGCTTAGGGGTGATCTTATAATAATGTATAAATATATGAGGGGACAGTACAGAGACCTTTCTAATGATCTCTTTACTCTTAGGCCTGAGACTGGGACAAGGGGCATCCTCTACGTCTGGAGGAAAGAAGGTTTAATCATAATCACAGACGCGGATTCTTTACTGTAAGAGCAGTGAGACTATGGAACTCTCTGCCACATGATGTTGTAATGAGTGAGTCACTACTAACATTTAAGAAGGGCCTGGATGCCTTTCTTAAAAACTATAATATTACCAGTTATATATACTAGATCCTTTGATAGGGCGTTGATCCAGGGATCTAGTCTGATTGCCGTATCTGGAGTCAGGAAGGAATTTTTTCCCCCAATGTGGAGCTTAGTGTTGCCACATGGGGTTTTTTGCCTTCCTCTGGATCAACAGGTTAGGCTATGGGTTGAACTAGATGGACTTAAAGTCTTCCTTCAACCTTAAAAACTATGTTATGTTGCTATGTTATGCTACTATGTCTCTCTCACTGGTGTGCTGGCTTCTTCCCCCCTGTGCAAAGTATCTCCACCTGTGTGTTCTCCCCTTGGTGTGCTGACTCTTTGCCCCTGTGCACTGTATCTCTCGACATGGGCTCTCCCCCTGAGGTGCTGGCTTCTCCCACATGTGTGCTGGCTTCTCCTCCCCTGTGCTGGCTTTTACTTGGTGCGCCCTCTCGCTGGTGTGTTGGCCTCTCCCCCTGTGTGCTGTCTCTCCCACCTTGTGCTCTCCCCATGGGGTGCTGGCTTCTCTTCCCTGTGTACCATCTCTCCCTCCAGTGTGATTTCTCTCCCACTGGTGTGCTGGCTTCTTCCCCGCTGTGCAAAGTGTCTCCGCCTGTGTGTTCTCTCCTTGGTGTGCTGACTTTTTGCCCCTGTGCACTGTATCTCTTACCATGAGCTCTCCCCCTAGTGTGATGGCTTGTCTCCCCTGTGAGCTGTCTCTCCTTCATGCACTCTCCCCCCTGTGTGCTGTCTTCTCCCCTGGTGTGCGCTCTTCTTTGATGTGTTTCCATCCTGTGCTGTCTCTTTTCCCCATGCGCGCTTTCTCTATCCTGCGATTAGTCTCCCTCCTTGGGCAACATGCGTTCCACTGTGGAACGCATATAGGAGGAACAGTTCCTCCTCGTGTAGGTGTTCCACAGTGGAACTTAGTCAATGCGCTTGCGGGGCTATGTTTGGATGTTCGGTCTGCTACTGCATATGACAGGGTGTACAAACATGGCGGGCATATGCTCATTCACACCGCCGCCATGTTTGTTCACTCGTAGTGTGCAATAGCAGTGCGGGTGTCCAAACATGGTGGCCATTTGCGCATTGTAAGTGTATGATCTGACAATAGGGGGTGGGTTCTGAGGTGACGCAGCAGCAGTGGTGACAGAGGAGGAGGCGGCGGTAGAGGAGGACTAGGACGACAGCAGCAGCGTATGGCCGGCATATAGCACATTACTTGAGTGTGCCAATATGATGGCCACTTTTTTTTTATTTCAGATGGCCAATCCGATGCCAGTTCGCCTGGCAATCAGGTGGCGAAAATCAGGGACATCCGGACACATCCAATCTCATGGCAATTGTATACACTGTGTTCCAAATTATTATGCAAATTGGTTTTAAGTGTCATAGGGGTTTTTTTTTGTCAATGAAACCCATTGATGGCATTGTGTCTCAGGTTCTTTGGATCACTGAAATCAATCTCAGATACCTGTGATAATTAGTTTGGCAGGTGAGCCCAATAAAAGGAAAACTGGATGTTCCACAATATTACGCAGGCCACAGTTTTCAAGTAACATGGGAAAGAAAAAGGATGTCTCTGCTGCCGAAAAGCAACAAATAGTGCATTGCCTTGGACAAGGGATGAAAACATTAGATATTTCACGAAAACTTAAGCGTGATCGTCATACTGTGAAGAGATTTATGGCTGATTCTGAGCACAGATGTGTTCATGCAGATAAAGGCAGAATGAGGAAGGTTTCTGCCAGGCAAGTTCATCGGATTAAGAGAGCAGCTGCTAAAAAAGTGTTACAAACCAACAAACAGATATGTGAAGCTACTGTGTCTCTGGAGTCCCTCGAACCTCAAGGTGTAGGATCCTTCAAAGGCTAGCTGTGGTGCATAAACCTACTATTCGGCCACCCCTAAACAGTGCTCACAAGCAGAAACAGTTGCAGTGGGTCCAGATATACATGAAGAATAATTTTCAACCAGTCTTGTTTACTGATGAGTGCCGAGCAACCCTGGATGGTCCAGATGAATAGAGTAGTGGATTGTTGGTGGATGGCCACCATGTCCCAACAAGGCTGCGACGTCAGCAAGGAGGCGGAGGAGTCATGTTTTGGGTTGGAATCATGGGGAAGCAGCTGGTAGGCCCCTTTAAGGTTCCTGAAGGTGTGAAAATGATCTCTGCAAAGTATATAGAGTTTCTGACTGAGAACTTTCTTCCATGGTACAAAAAGCAGAAACGTGCCTTCAGGAGCAAAATCATCTTCATGCATGGCAATGCACCATCTCGTGCTGCAAAGAATACCTTTGTGCCATTGGCTGCTATGGGCATAAAAGGAGATAAACTCATGGTGTGGCCACCATCTTCCCCTGACCTCAACCCTATAGAGAACCTTTATAGTTTAATCAAGCAAAAGATCTATGAAGATGGGAGGCAGTTCACATCAAAACAGAAGCTCTGGGAGGCTATTCTGACATCATGCAAAGAAATACAAGCAGAAACTCTCCAGAAACTCACAATATCAATGGATGCTAGAATTGTGAAGGTGATATCAAAGAAGGGTTCCTATGTTAACATGTAACTTGGCCTGTTAGGATGTTTTGGAGTTAAATAGTTTCCTAATGCTGCAAATTCAACAAATCAGCATTTTCAGTTCTTTAAAACATATCAAATGTTTACAATGTTTACAAACTCTACTGTGCCTAATAATTTGGAACAGTGCATTTAGAGTTTTTTTTAATTTTTAAGAATATAGTGTTATCATTGGGAGGTTTCTTCAATGAAATTTGATGTATACTCTAACGAGTGATGACTTTTATTACACTGATCGTCATTTGCACCAACCATTTAGGAAAATCAGAAAAAAAGAACATTTGCATAATAATTTGGAACACAGTGTAAGTAAAAATTCCTACATTCAATCTTTGCATACCTTAGTGTTTCAGATTGCAGCTGATTATTCATTAGAGTATATTTCATTTTCTGCTTTGCACCTGTTCACACTTGAGTTTTTTATATGTTAGATTAAGAGTAACGCCTTCTGACTGTGCATGCCTTTACACCAGCTTGAGGCGATTTTATCTGAAAAATATCTCCAGAATTCGCTCCTTCCTCACCATGGAAACAACTAAAACCCTCACCGTGGTCCTGATCCATTCCCGCCTTGACTGCTGTAATTCTTTATTAGGTGGCCTCCCCCGCATTAAGCTTTCTTCTCTCCAGTCTATCCTCAATGCAGCAGCCAGGATCACCTATCTAGCAAACCGTTACTCAGATATTTCTGCTCTGTGCCAGTCACTGCATTGGCTACCTGTTCATTATAGGATCAAATTCAAATTGCTTGTTGTCACCCACAAAGCTATTCATGGTGCGGCACCTCCTTACCTCTCCACCCTCATCTCTGTCTACCACCCCACCCATCCCCTTCGCTCTGAATGCGACCTCAGACTAACATCGGCATTAATCCGAACCTCCCATTCCCGACTCCAAGACTTCTCTCGAGCTGCACCAATCCTCTGGAATGCTCTACCCCAAGAAATTAGGACCATCCATAACTTGCATAGCTTCAGACGATCCCTAAAAACACACCTCTTCAGCGCGGTCTATCCTTCTCCCTAACAGTAGTCAGTTAGACTTAAGATATTCATTGTTATAAGCCCAAGTACTTTGTGTTCCCATCCCGTCTTAGATTGTAAGCTCCTTCGAGCAGGGTCACCTTTATTTTTTGCCTTTTTATTGTATTTCCTACGTCGATTCTATGTTTATTGAATGTAACTACTGTTCTGTATTACCTACCACTCTGTATTTTATACTTTTCTTATATGTACCATTGTACTGTAAAGCGCTGCGGAATATGTTGGCGCTATACAAATAAAGTTTTATTATTATTATTAATATTTTACATTTTATATTAACGGGTTCCTAGCGGGTTCCATAATTGTAGGCTTTTTAACCTGGATAGAAACATTAGATGGGGACCCGGCAAAGAGGTACACCTTGTGGCTGGTTGCTGGGCTCACATAACATGGGCCTTTTTTGTGCATTAAATATCTCAAATTTTTTATGTATTACCTTAGCAGTAATGAATGAATGTCTAAATTCCTATATTCAGTGTTCCCATACAGATTAAACCTGATCAAAGGTGATCATAGCAACTTGACACCCTATGAGCAGCTGACCATCGGGGTTACTGTAAAGCGATCACGACCTTTAGATAACAAATGTGCCATCTGGTTGAATTAATTATGTTTATGGTTAGTGCCAGTTGTGACACAACATTGACGCTCATTCCAAGTTTTTACTTAAAGAATCATATTCGGCTTTGAACGTCCACGTTGCCGGATATCGTCCAACACATCAATGACTTTACTTTGATTTTTCGTAGACAGAAGTAAAAACCAACATTGTCCAGACAGACGGCGGCTCTCGCTGGGGAACATTGTTGATGCTTTTACTCTTCTGTAGTCAGTGGGGAGTTTCATTAAGAGCCATTATGTCTTAACATCAGCTTTGTAGCCATAACTCCCATTTACATGAAAGGGAGAGTACACTAAAAAGTCACATGAAGGCAGAACATGATGGATCATTCACCACATATCCCGGGGCTCGCTCTCATCTTCTCTCTCTTTATTGACCTTCTTGGTTTCACTATTAAAGCAATGACCTTTCTTTTGCCAACACTTTATTACTTTATTGTCTTATAGCTGATGAATCTGTACAGAAAAACTCATTGCCGCTAAGCAAAGCCTTGTTTCTAATTTTTTTTTAATGACTTGTCCCTAAATAGATTAGAAAATGATATAATGATCTATTTTACAACTATTTTCTATTTTTATTTTATTTTTTACGATTTTTTTTTCAATTTTTATTTAAAAGATGCAAAACCTGACGATAAGGAAACAAGACAGAAGAATCAACGCCTTTGGAATGTGGAGCTGGAGAAGGATGTTATCAATACCTTGGATGGCAAGAAGAACAAACACATCAATACTGGAACAAATCAAGCCAGACATGTCACTGGAAGGAAAGATCATCAAGATACGACTTGTCTACACATCATACGAAGAGAGCAATCACTGGAGAAAGACATCATGGTTGGAAGAAAAGAAGGAACAAGGCTAAGAGGAAGAACAGCAACTCGATGGCTTGATACTATCAAGATAACAGTAGAAAAGACCCTGATGAACCTATCCAAGCTTGGAGTAGACCCTGGTGGACCTATCTAGGCTTGGAGAAGACCCTGGTGGACCTATCTAGGCTTGGAGAAGACCTTGGTAGACCTATCTAGGTTTGTAGAAGACCCTGGTGGATCTATCTAAGGTTGGCGAAGACCTTGGTTGGCCTTTTGTATCTAGTCTTGGAAAAGACCCTGGTTGACTTATCTAGGCTTGAAGAAGACTCCATTGGACCTATCTAGGCTACACAAGATCGATTTTCCTAGAGAGCAGTCATCCATCAAATCGCCGTGGTCTCGAGATCAAGCTGAAGGCTGATAATAATAATGTAGCATTGTAGAGAGATATGTTCTGCATTAAAGAAGACCCATCACCAGGTTTTCCCAGTATAAACTAAAACCACCACCTTTATCTGTTCTATTACAGCCGTCCTTTGACCTTTATCTAAGCCCTGAATTCCCCATGCATGTCCAAAAATGTTTTATGGAAGGAAAAGACAAAAGGTTGCGCCACGCTGATCCCACACTTTGAATAAGGGTTAATCAGAGATACACTCACCTGGAACTGTTGTGCACCGCACAAGTGGGAATGGAGTACAGGGTGAGTGTAAAATCGATCTGTTTTTCCTGAAGCGACCTTCCACTTGGCTTCGTGTAGTAAGGCTCCGAGGTAGGGTCGACCGTGTCCAACGGGCCTGATCACTTAACACCAAGGGAGGCTGCTCTAATTGTATGTTCAGCAGGGTCTCTCCTCCAGCAGCTCTCATACCACACCCCGAAGGGAGGAGGGTAATGAAGAGAAGGAAATATAGTATGGAAGTGAGCGCTAGAAAAGACCAGGGAACTGAAAATTAAGAGAATTACCTCTAAGTTTATTAAAAGGTGGGTAGAGCGAGCCCTCAGCCACAACGCGTTTCGACAAACGTCTTTCTCAAGTTTCTCAGTTTTATATACTGGTTTATGGCGCGGTCTGATCCAATAGGTGTCTTTTTTTTTTTCCAAAGTAAAAACAAAAATCGCAGTGATTCCATGCATGTGTCATCCATTTCAATGAAGCCAGGAGGATGATATGTGCTGGGCTTGAACAGGCACCAGAAAAAAGAAAAAAAAGAGATGTTCAACGGACCTGACTGTGAAGTATGGCGGAAGTATATGAGCAATTTTTTGGAATATGCCGGAGGCATTCAGGGGTTTTGTACAGGTCAATAGACTGTGATAATAGAGCAGATAAAAGTGTTAGCTTTGGTTTATGTTGGGAAATTCTGGTGACAGGTTGCTCTTAAATATCTCTGTTTTTTATTTTTTTTTTACTTTTTAAATTCTTACATGCAAGTGTGGCGCCCCGCAACGAGTGCGTCACAGGAAGGTATTGCATGCCTGCCAGAAGATGTAATATCTTCCGTCTCGGCGATGACATGGTTAACCCTCAGAGCTCCATACCCTACATACACCATTAGAAAATAGGGCCAATCAGGTCCTGGTGGGAGGAGTGTAGGAGTAGTGTGTGGAAATAAAGTAGGAGAGGAGTAGGAGTCTGGAGGAATGTAACTTAGGAGAAGCAGGGCTCTGCACAGTTCCGTGCAGCCCTGAAGACCACTGCCCGCCGGCGCCATCGGTGCCCTAGACCAGGAAACGGGCAACTATTCAACGGGTCCAAATATACCCGTGCCCAAGCACAACCACCGGATCACTGGTTCCGAAGCAAACAAGGTGTTCACCACAGCTCTGCAAACCAGGGTAAAGATCTGCTTCTATGAGGCACCTCACCACTGCCGCAACTTAGTTGCCAGCAGGGACTTGCCACTGGGACACAGGACCTCAAGCCAGAATTAGCTAGGTACCAAGTAGAAGTCTCCCAAGTACCCTGACCTGGTATTCTAAGGCAACACCGGCAACCCGTCTAGAGAAGTTAGGAAAAGGAGGAACACCGCGGAGCTCTGAGCTAACACCAGTCATTGCTGGGACCACCCGGTCCGTTACCTGTTGACTGTATACCTTGTACCATCTTACCTGTGACAGTAAATACCCATTACAGAGGAATCTGGTGTCCGTGTTTCCTTCAGAACTGTTTACATCTACACATTCAGCATTATTGAGCTGCCATACTTCATCTGGTGCAGCTCCTGGCCCCGGGGACTCCCGCTCATCCTGTGGGGAGCGTCCCATCCAGCTGCCGTACATCCCCGGAGGCCAAAGCAGCGCCGGTGAAATCACCGGAATTCCCACAGGTGGCGTCACAACAAGAAGAATTAACCCCTATCCATTCAAATCCCCTCATTTTGATCTGACCACCGGGCCCCACAGTCTCGGGCGCGGAACCGTGACGGGAGAAGCAACGCCCGGAGACGTGAAGACCCGCCTACGGTGAGTCACAAGAAATCTTTACCATAAAAAAGAATTGAAACAAGAAATTCCCCTTTAAGAAGTTGTTCATAGCTTTGTAATTTACACATTTTTGGTGGCACACCATGTATATTATGTTATGTGAGATGGGCTCAAGTGATGATGGTGGATATTCTAAGCCCGCTGGACGAGGCTGACACGCTCCTGCGGTCGGGTCGCCACAATGATATTGCTTCTTTAACCAGTGGTGGTATCATGTCCAGAGCTCCTAACACTAGGTAAGCCATGCATTCATACACAAGTCTGATCCCTGACCAGAAGGGGAGTACAAACACCTAGTTATTAGGGTGACTCCCCCTTCTGGCTGATGGGAGAGGTTAGAGTAGTGAGTCTGAGGAAGGGAAGAGAGAAGCACAAGGAGGTCCCATAATTGGAGCTGTTGAAGGCTTATGTGGCGCCCCGCAAAGCAGGCGTCACAGAGGGGTACTGCACCCATAAAAGCGGTGCAGATACTCCAGCTGCAAGTAGATTTCAGGTTGATGGGTGGAACCTACACACAAGCACCCCCAGAGGTCACAGGCGTTGGAGAGTTGAGGACTCAGGCAGCCAGGCAGGGAGCCTGAGGGAGGAAGGAGGGTTCCTCGGCCGAGGAACCAGGAGAAGGAAAGCTTCCCAGGCGCAGACAGCCAGCCTGGGGAGGAGAGGGACTTCAGGAGTCCAACCCCGGCAGCTTACTGGGCACCGGAGCCCGCACCTGTGGGATCCTCTAAGGACCACAGAGAATCCGACGAACTAGGGGTGTATCTATATACAGCCCAGAATCTCAAGCAACTAAAAGAGGGAATCAGACACCGCTAGGCAAAAGACGCAGTGTTAAGAGAAGGTTACCCGACGGGAGCAAGAGAGAGAGAGAGTGAGAGACAGCAGGAGGCCAGATCCGCTTTATGGGGTCAGACTTCACACTAAAACTACTAGGAAGCAGGGAAGATTTGGAAGAGAGAAAGGCACATGCTGGGGGTTCCATCCGGCTACCTGTGACCTGCTTGCAGCCACGCGTTAGCTACTTGTCTGATAATATCTATTGTACTGAACTGTAACGATTGCTACTAAAGTCTCAGTAAAGTACCCGGAGTGAAGCGATTTCGACTGCATCTTCTTTCCATGAACTTATTCCTTCACAGGATTGCTGCCCCGGAGGTCCCAGTCCTGCCTGCGGAGGACTACAACATCTCAGCCGCAATACCACCGACCTCAGGAGGACTGTGGCGGCGCTGGTGCTACTCACCAGAAACTGCAGATGGCGTCACGACAACTATAATCTTGGAAACAATCCCTTGAACATAAATCCCCTTTTCCAAGAGAACCATCGGCCAGGATACGGGATCAGGCGCGGCCGCCATTCCCCGTGACACAGTTAACCCCTTCTGCCGCCTGATACCCCAGTACCCCATACCCTGGGGCGACACACTTACCCCAGGTATGTGCTGAGCAGGAAGTCAGAGTCCTGAGCTTTCCAGGGATTTGCAAACCCTAGAAGCAGAATCTGGACACCATGAGATTGCAGGTCTGCTGGTCAGCCTTAGAACCAGCAACACAGCATTATAGAGAGCTCAGAGCTGTGACTAACAGGGCAGCTTGCAAAGGGGCATGCAATGCATGATGGCTAGAGCTCTTACAGAGAAGAGAAGTAAGGATGACAGATGCAGCATGTGGAACACGGACATGTAGAACGGAAAAATAATAGGTTAACAAAGTCCAGGGAAAAACTGAAAGATAACAGACATGTGCAGAGTTACAGGATATAAAGCAGGCCAAGGAACCCATGAGGTGGAGAGGCCCCATGACATTCGGGGAGGGAGTTAATGGGGGGTGATAGAGGAGTGGGTAACTTATAAGAGGTAGAGGGTTATAATTGGCTGGGGGTTGGTTAAGGGGAGGAAGAGGGGCAGCTTGAAGGGAGCTATTGGGCGCATGGAAGGAAGCTCCCTCATTCCATTTCCGGGGATAGACAGGATAGTTTCCCACCCGCCCTCCCTGTATGAGTTTGAGTTTTGGAGGCGATTGGTATTGATGTGTGAAGGTTGGAATGTGAGTGGATTGATATTGTAATTTGGGTGTTTGGTTGTTGTCACTGCAGCGGGGGTAGGTCTGGTCCAGAGGCAGGGGATCTACATTCAGAATGGGGAGTTGAGCCACTTGGAGAGTATAGTGGCTCCGGTTGAAGGTACCTTACAGGCACGGGGTTCTGCAAAGTCGGAGTATTGGTTCTAGGTAACCAATACCTTGTACCTGGGGTTGGTGTTGTTGCGGCCAGGGACAAGGTTTAGAGGCTTCTGGACCGGGCCTATCCATGGGTGATATGAGGGTGTGCCTATTGTTTAAGTTGGGATGCCAGTTGGATGGCATACCCATTTATTTCCTGCTTATTGTATGTAAACAATAGGCAATAAAGGCTGCTGTGGCCAATTTGTTTAACCAAGTCACTGGCAGTGCCGTGTGGTTATTTAATTGATGGGGGTGGTTTGTACGGTGGGTTGGTCAATTAACGACCGGAGAATCCTCCCTCGATTGTCATGTATGAATAGAACAGCAGAAGACCTTAGACGAACGGCAAGAATACAGACAAGTCGACTGTGAACAGGGTTGCCAGGGCAGCTCGAGACAGGTAGCAGAGTTACTGAGGAGTGGAGACAGGCATCACGATGACTGCAGATCTCTGGCAGGCAGATAGCAGAGCTACTGGAGACAGAATAAAGATGACTCTCAGGAGTAGTAGGGATGCCTGACAACCTCGGAAGCTGCACAACATGACAGGAAGACATGAGACAGAAGGTCCAAGAACTGGGTCAGTTTGAAGAAAGTACTCCGGCATACACAGAGGCCAAGATACAGCAAAACATACCAACTCCTGCTAAGTCCCTCACAGCACACACAAACATGGGAAGTCTCCATCAAAACCAAGGATCAGCTGTGAGTCCAAGAAGCCCTTAAAAGGCCAATGCAGTTCATCATATTGAGACACGCCACGCTACTTGCAAAACCAGGCATAGAGTGGAGCCTAAACCAGGGACAGGAGTATAAAATACTACATGACTGAAGTGGTCAAGTATATATGGCAGTGATGGTCCTGAGTGGAACTGTAGCTTGCCTCTTCTATGCTTGAGGCCCAGGTTGAGTTTGCTGTCCAAGTCCAGTATTTCAGTACAATAACCAAGGTAAAGTACCTAGTTGACACTTACCCCACTGCCATCAGTTTCTATATGCTCTGGTAACTCTAGCTATGTCTTTAGTCGTAGGCCCTAATGCAAAATCTGCAATTTTTCCGGGGGGATGATTAGTTGCAGTCGGTTTAGAGATAGTTTTTGCAGCCACAGTAGGTATTGGTGCGCTTATGCCACATTACAAAATGGCAATATTAAATCCCACAACAAAACTGATATGCCTAGTTTTAGATTTTTGCATTGGGGTCTTAGGAGTTATGTCTCACAATAGAACTCTCACCTGCCATGTAACATCTTGATATTTGGTTTTTGGACTCCTTCATGTACAAGGGTCTTGATATACTTTTTGCTAGGGGGGAAGGCGAGAGCCCGATTGTGTGCTTGGCTGCACAAAAGTCAAATTACCCTTGAATTTCTTTCCAATTTGGTTATATACCGTAATTGGCTGACTGTTTGCTTCTTTAAAATGTAAAAGGTTTTTTTAGTTTTTATTTCACATGTGATATCTAAAATGTTACAATAACGCTGTAAAAAAAACTGCTTAGTAATTTTTGAGATCCCAAATGTCAATAGGTTTTTGAGTATTCACTGGTGGGAATGATATGATGATGACTTTATGATGTGGCCAACCCCGACCCAATGGTGAATAGTATTTGAACCATTTTTCAAAGAATGGTTTTCTGTAAGTGTTTTTGGATGCCTATCTTATCCTGCAACTTACTAAGCAATGAAGGCCTACTAAGTCGCCAACGTGCTGAAGACAAAAGGGCATAGCTGCCCTCTATAAATGAAGACATAAATAAATACCGTATATACTCGTGTATAAGCCGACCCCCCTACTTTTTCCCCCACAACCTGGGAAAACATATTCACTCGTGTATAAGCCGAGGGTGGACCCCAGCACAGGTATACAGCCCCAGCAGTGTGGTATATAGCAGCCTCCCCAGTGGTATATACAGGCCCCAGCACTGTTACAACAGCCTCCCCAGTGGTATATACAGCAGCAGCCCCAGTGGTATATACAGCAGCAGCCCCAGTGGTATATACAGCAGCTGCCCCAGTGGTATATACAGCAGCAGCCCCAGTGGTATATACAGCAACAGCCCCAGTGGTAGTATACTACAGCAGCAGCCCCAGTGGTATATACAGCAGCTTCCTCAGTGGTATATACAGCAGCAGCCCCAGTGGTATATACAGCAGCAGCCCCAGTGGTAGTATACAGCAGCAGCTCCAGTGGTAGTATACAGCAGCAGCCCCAGTGGTATATACAGCAGCAGCCCAGTGGTAGTATACAGCAGCAGCTCCAGTGGTGTATACAGCAGCAGCCCCAGTGGTAGTATACAGCAGCAGCCCCAGTGGTAGTATACAGCAGCAGCCCCAGTGGTAGTATACAGCAGCAGCCCCAGTGGTATATACAGGCCCCCCCATTGGTATACAGGGTCCCCCCCTTGCTGCCGCAAACCTGTAAAGTAATACATCATTATACTTATCCCTGTCGTCGCCGCCATCGCGCTCCTCCGGCTTCATCCGGCTTCTTCCAGCTTCCTCCTCTGGTGCACAGTCAATGACGTCATTGCCTGCGCCCACCGGAGGAGGAAGCCGGAAGAAGCCGGATGAAGCCGGAGGAGCACGATGGCGGCGACGACAGGGATAAGTATAATGATGTATTACTTTACAGGTTTGCGGCAGCAAGGGGGAAGCCCTCTATACCAATGGGGGGGCCTGTATACCGATGGGGGGAGCGCAATATATATGACTCGCGTATAAGCCGAGGGGGGAACTTTTCAACCCAATTTTTGGGTTGAAAAACTCAGCTTATACGCGGTAATTAGGGAAAAAAATCTTTCATTTAAACAGTTGGCCAAGCCAAACATCTATGTAATTTCAGGGAAACTGTTTATTTTAATATCTGGACAAAGTTGTCTCAGAAGATGACCAGATGGTTAACTTGTACCCCTGTCGTAAGCAAAAAAGAAAAAAAAATGTTTTTGCAGTTTTTCTTGTTTAGGATGAAAGCTACTTAATAGATAACAGTAAAGGGTTAATTGTATATCATTTTAGGATACTTTACCGAGAAACCCGTATTTATAATTCCTCTTAGAAAGCATCAAGAAAAAATGAATCAATATCAAGAGCGTTCGAAGAAAACTCAATGAAACCCAGTGATTAAGGAGGACTAAAAAGAAATTCTTCACCACATGGGGGTGATTGCCGGTTGTGTTGTATTTTGCCTTTCCTGCCGATTGATATAACAACCCAGCAATCACAAAGCAGTGTAACCTTCAGTGGGGGTCTGAACTTACTGTCTACTTTTGTTTGAGCGAAACCTGCAACGTAACTAAGAAGGAGGTTCATGGAGGGAACAGGATACATCGAAGGCCAGGAATAACAACTGTACCGGTGGGGACTTTCACCACCACATGTTCAAAGTGTTTGTGAAACAGATAAAAGATCCATCAAACTTGCAATTATTCTTCGCAGTATAGTGTGCCGTATGTTCAAACTGATTTCAGTATCAGCTAATATGTGAGCAAGACCCAAAAATTAACATTAAATACACCCAGCTGAATTTCATCCCTGTCTACACTTAATCCCTGGCTGTATCTCATCCCTGGCTGCCCTGACTGCATCTCACCCCGGCTGCACCCCATCCCTGGTCGCACCTCACCCCCTGATGTATCTCACCTTGATGAGCTGCATCCATAACTAATACCTATAATTTTTCCCTATCTCTTCAACTTCACCCCCATTCTACTTCACTTCCTACTAACCCCGCTTACCCCTCCATGACTAAAGAAGTAGTGATCTTTCCCTCCATCCTACCCACTCACATTACCCCTGCCTCCGAACTGTTCCTTCACACACACACACCCTCGTCTCAAGACATGAACACCCACCAAGTAAAGTCTCCTGTTCCCACCTTCTAACCCCCTTCTCCACTTACTGAAGCCCAGGGTACACTACCTTGGAAACATGGTCAGCACTGAAGGTGTGGCACCAGACCCTGATAAAGTCACCGTGATCAGGGACTGGCCGATGCCCACTACCATCAAAGAAGTACGACAGTTCCTGTGACTGGTCAGCTACTACTGGAGGTTTATCAAGGGCTTCACAAAGATAGCAGCGCCTTTGCAAGACCTCCTGGTAGGCCAGTCCAAGAAGGTCAAGAACCCGAGTCCTCCATTTGAATGGGACAGAAGAGTAGAAGACTTCTTCACTCAGTTGAAGTGGGCCCTTACGGGGAACGAGATCCTGGCCTACCCTGACTATGGCCAACTTTTAGTGCTTTACACAGATGCGAGCAACGTGGGATTGGGAGCCATGTTATCTCAGGTACAGAGAGGCAAGGAGAGAGTGATTGCCTTTGCCAGCAGGATGCTCCTTCCAACAGAAAGGAACCCCAACAACTATAGCTCCTTCAAGCTAATGTTCCTTGCCATTGTCTGGGCTGTAACTAAATGCTTTAAACATTACCTGGCTTCAACGAAGTTTACCATCTATACGGACAATAATCCGCTGACATATTTAGGAACAGTGAAGTTAAGTGCACTGAAACAGCGATGGATGGCCTGATTATCCAATTACAACTTTACCATCAAGTACCGGGCAGGGCATAAGAAAGTCAATGCTAATGCACTGTCAAGAATGCCCAACTTGCCAGATGCGGGAGAAGACCCAGAGAAGCTGGAAGAGATAGAGCTACCAACTTTCCACTGCAGCAGTGCGTCCCAGTGTTCCCATCGTGTGAGAGACAAGTGAGAGACAGGTGACCTGTCATGAAAAAAGCCACGGTCAATCTTTTACCCCACCACGGTTGGACAGAAATGCAAGATAGCGACCCAGCCATCCACTTAGTCAAGGAGTTGTTGGCACAAGCTGACTCACACCCTGGTCCAGATGCTTCGCAAGAGACACAACAGTTGTGGAGGGAAAAAAGCAAACTATTCATGTAAGTGGGTAAGCTGTTCAGGTGGCACATCAATGCACGAACTCATGAATTGGTTGGCCAGATAATGGTCCCAAAGAAGGATTTTCAGATGGTCCTAGAAGCATGCCACGATGGGGCAGGGCACTTTGGGTGGAAGAAGCTGGAAGTTCTGCTGCGTGAACGATTCTACTGGGTTGGCATGACGAAGGCCATTAGGAAATGGTGCAGAGACTGTGGCCCGTGCAACCTGCGGAGGAAGGATCATGACAGCCAGAGAGCTCCTCTACATCCTATTATCACCAGGCAACCACTTGACCATGTGAAACTGACCCCGAGCCGGTCGGGTTATGTCTACGCCCTCACCATCGTAGATTACTATTCCCGTTTCTTGTTAGTAGTACCGGTGAAAGACCTAACAGTAAGGACAGTGGTTATATTCTTTCAAGCCCATTTCTGCAGACCCCATGGCTTTCCTGAACAGGTTCTTACTGATCAAGGTCCAGCATTCAAGGCAGAGGTGTTCCAGGAGTTTTGCAACTTGTATGGCTTCAAGAAAATAAGAACGATGCCATACCATAGAAAGACCAATGGCATGTGCGAGAAAACGAGCCAGGTAGTGATTGACATGTTGAAAACACTGCCACTGGAAGAAAGAAGTATGTGGCCAGAAAAGTTGCCAGATTTAGTGGACTTATACAATCATATTCCTGTGAACTCCACCAACTGTACTCCTGCCTACCTGATGAGGGCAATATCTGGCAGGCTGCCCATTGACCTAGATATGGGAGTCTTGACACCTGTGACAAACCCAACAGATGCAGATTGGGATACCGAACAGCAACAGCAGCACCATAAAGTGCGTAGAAAGAAGTCTGTCTCAAGCAAGGGAAAGACAAGAGAGGGCCTATAACAAACACGCACCCGCAGTTCCCTTAACACCAGGAGAACAAGTCATCAAGAGGAAGAGACGGATGAACAAATTGGATGACCAGTGGGAGGCAGAGCCATACACCGTATTGCCTTCAAATTTTGACAATGCCAAAGTGTGTCTAATCGGTAAAGATGGAGGAGATACCTCAGCGTCAGTTTCAAGAGATCATCTAAAGAAATGCCCTGACCAATTAAGAGACAGAGAGGAAGTCCAAGATACACCTCACCACATAGAAATAGAGGAAGAGATGATTCATACCGTTTTTGGAGACTTTCCCAAGTCGTGGACCCAAGTAAATGGAGCAATCATAGTACCTTTATTAACTTTTCCTCAGCTTGTCGTACCTGAACCAGCAGAGACTCGAGAACCACTGGAAGAACCACCAGCTGCTGTGGAACAAAAGAGTTGACCCCCTGCTAGCAGCGAATCTGTCAGTCCCATGGTGAGTTTAAGACAACACTCTGGTATACCCTTGCTACGTAGGTCCACATGTAGAATAGTGACTAGTGTACCCACAACACTAGCAGAAAACACTAGAGACCAGAACAGACAATCAGAGATACCTGTACTGTGTAGATCCACTCGTAGTAACAGAAGTCAGACCCCAGCATGGTACAGATACTATTAGTAAGTTAAGTGAACAGTTTAACCAGGTTAAAATGTAAATATGTCATGTTTTCATGTAACTATGTAAATAAGAAACCACCAAATGTAGCAAGCCTACAGGACTTACTGTATGAACTTTTGAGTGTTCGTGAACATTTAGTTTAAAAATGGACCAATAGACCACAGGACTGGGTGTGGTCAAAACCCTTTTGCATAAAGTTCATCATTGGACAATGGTGGAAGGACTAAGGCTAGGGCCACATTTAGTAGCTTCCCCACGTTAACCGGATGCCGTTACTACAGAGCCCAGCCTGCAGTAATGCACGCCGGTAATGTCGGGTGCTTCCAGTGAACGCTGCTTCATGATAACCCGCTGTTTATCATGGATGCAGCTACACAGGAAACCCCAGGTACGGCCCGGTGAACCACTACCCTGGATCTGCTGGTGAACTGCAATACAAAGTAAAAAGGTAAAGAATAGAGACTGTCTCCTTGCTTCCTTCCAGCATCCACCTTCCTGCTTCACTATCTATCCCCTGAGGATAAAACTTGCAGCACTGGCCATCTCTGGCCAGATACCTCAGCTGGCGTCATGAACTACAAACCTTTATCCCCTGTTAATAACCCCTTTTCACATGTCCAGTCAGGGCCACAGTGCTGGGCAGTCACCACTGTGATATACTGACTGCCTGCCTGGCTACCGAGTACCCTGGCCCTTCCGACCATGACATAATTATGGACCCAAAAATGTCAGAAGAAGACAACCCCATTTGGAAATGACTTTGGAGCGATCACTTGCCACTAGGGCAATAGGATCTATTTTATATGGGATGAATCCCAAGTACTTCTAGATTTTATTGATAATCTGCCCTGTGTGTACCAAGGCAAGCAAGCAAAATTTTGGTAACATTAAACTACATACACACAATGAGTATTTCGTTTGACCTCAGAGAAAAAGTATAATAGAAAAACGTAATCACTTTTGTATTTTTCACACACTCTGTTTTGGTTAAAAATACTGAGGTAAAAAACTCACCAAATACTCAACATGGGCACGTGGCCTTATAGTCTGAAGCCTTCAGTCCTAGGCCACATGCACAAGTTAAGAATTTGGAGAGTTTTTTACCTCAGCATTTGTACCAAAACCAGGAGTGGGTGATAAATACAGAAGTGGTGACGTGTTTCTATTATACTTTTCCTCTGATTGTTCCTCTCCTGGTTTTGGCTACGAATACTGAGGTAAAAAACTCACCAAATACTCATAAGCACAAGGCCTAAACAACAATTGACCTAAGAATCAGGCTACATGCACACGATGAGTATTTGGTGACTTTTTACCTCAACATTTAAATCCAAAACCAGGGGTGGAACAATCAGAGGAAAAGTATAATAGAAACACATCATCAATTCTGTATTTATCACCCACTTCAAATACTGAGGTAAAAAACTCACCAAATACTCAATGATTGCATGCAGGGCCGGACTGGGACCAAAAAGCAGCTCTGGAAAACAAGCCCCACCAGCCCACATACTATAACACTCACAGCCCTGATCAGTGAAATTTGCTTTTATGTTGTCATGGCTGTAAAGTACAATAATTAGATCTGTCTCGTTAAGAAAACTAGGTCTGGTGTATCATGGGTAATGATAAGAAGGAGGTGGGAAGTTAAGTTTTAGTTTCAGTTTGGAGCACGCTGAGGAAAGACTGTAATGTTATATGAGGGAGAAAGATGGAAGAATAAAGTACAGTTAAAGTTTACCGTTGTGAATTCCTCATATCGTGTGGACATTACAATGGCCTCACAACTTTCTCAAATGTGTTATTTGAAGAGCCACATGTGAATGGTGCAGCAGAGGGCTCCATTGACATAGTGATCTTCAAATCCACGTTTCTTGGGATTGTGGGATCCCAGCAGTCAGATCCAGAGCGAAGGGAAAGTCACCACCTGTACAGGAGAGAAGTGATGACTTCCATATTGGGGATAATCAATTTAAACAACAGTTAAATGCTGAAAATCAAAGTCCAATACCACCTCTCTGACAACAGGACAGGAGAAGTGGTACTGTGCAGTGTACATATACTGAAAAACACAGATGCTGAGGATTACACCGAGTATACAAAACAGGAGGAGTGGTATTGTGCAGTGTATATATACGGAATAATACAGATACTGAGGATTACACCCAGTATACAAGACAGGAGGAGTGGTACTGTGCAGTGTATATATACAGAATAATACAGATACTGAGGATTACAACCAGAATACAGGACAGGAGAAGTGGTACTGTGCAGTGTATATATACAGAATAATACAGATACTGAGGATTACACCCAGTATACAAAACAGGAGGAGTGGTATTGTGCAGTGCATATGTACAGAATAATACAGATACTGAGGATTACACCCAGTATACAAGACAGGAGGAGTGGTACTGTGCAGTGTATATATACAGAATAATACAGATACTGAGGATTACACCCAGTATACAAAACAGGAGGAGTGGTATTGTGCAGTGTATATATACAGAATAATACAGATAATGAGGATTACACCCAGTATACAAGACAGGAGGAGTGGTACTGTGCAGTGTATATATACAGAATAATACAGATACTGAGGATTACACCCAGTATACAGGACAGGAGAAGTGGTACTGTGCATTGTATATATAGAGAATAATACAGATACTGAGAATTACACCCAGTATACAGGATATGGAAAGTCGCACTGTGTAGTGTATATACAGAATAATACAGATACTGAGGATTACACCCAGTATACAGGACAGGAGAAGTGGTACTGTGCAGTGTATATGCACAGAACAGATAATGAGGATTACACCCAGTATACAGGACAGGAGAAGTGGTACTGTGCAGTGTATATATACAGAATAATACAGATACTGAGAATTACACCCAGGGAAAAAACAGAGTGCCAGAGTGAAATGTCTTTATTTGTATGCAGTATGGTAGTGACAGGTGTACTTACACATTTATTTTTTCAGCAATTTTTGGCTGTGCTGGCTCCCCCCTGTTTTCTCTCTGGTATGGTTTAGTGGCTGACCACCACTTGCCGTGCACGCCAAATATTGTCTGTTTTCCATCTGCATTGACTCCATTATTTTTAGTAACTGTTCACATACGGTTACCTCTTCCTGTCCTCAGGCTAGTTTATTGCAGCTACACTCACCTGAACCTGACTTGCTTTTACCCATAAGGGTACCTTTACACGGCGCTACAACATGGTGGAAACAACCGAGTGCTTCACGTGCACGAGCACGCAGCAACAGTTACAAACGGTACCCGCACCGCCTTTTCACGCTGCTACAAGGTGCTCTACAGAAGGTTGAATCTATCTCTGGATGCACCGCCGGGTGCCTTAAGTTACCTTCTGAAAAGCACCTTACCTCATTTACACGCCACTACAGAGGGTAATATGGGAGGACCTGGTGCAGCAGGGACAACACATAGGCGTGCCAGAATTGTGGATTACGAGAATTTCGTACGCTGATAGGACAAAGCAATAGCATCATGATTGGCCAGCCAGCGCAGGAGGCTGACTAATACATGACGCTCGAGCAATTGTGTAGTGTGACTGGTCAGCTCCTTAAATATGCCGCCCTATGCAGCGACAACCAATCGCAACGCAGGAGCTTCCACCAATGATCGCTGAAGAGGTGCGGTTTCCCGAAGGCTGTGTCACGCCCCGGGGAGTTATCTAGGTGACGAATAAACCTTACCCTACCGTATTTACACGCCGTTACCACCGGGATTAAATCAACCTGTTTTAGAGCTTGGCTCTGAAACAGGTGCCGCAAGTGACGGGTGGAAACAACCGCTTTTACACGCCGCTACCTCGGGTTGATTTGGCGGTGCAAGATACATTTGTCTCATCAACCCGGTTGTTTCCACCTTGTTGTACCGGCGTGTAAAGGTACCTTAAGAGCTGGTTGGGTCGGTGAGGGTTAACTGTGAAATAGCCCAAACACTTGTGGTGGAGGCCGCAGGTGTGGGGGCCTCAGTTGCTCTTCATTCACTGACCCACCTGGCACCTTGGGAAGCATTGTCTGACTTGTATAGGTGAGTGTTAGCTTTATATGGTCCTCTTTATTTTATATTGTATTATGCTGTCTACGGACACATCAAAAATTTAAAAATATGTAGAGTAGGACCACTCTATCTGAGACATTCCTTGACGTGGGAGAGTGGCTCAAAAGATTATTTCGGTCATCTTTTGCGAAATGTCTTTATTTGTATGCAGTATGGTAGTGATAGGTGTACTTACACATTTATTTTTTCAGCAATTTTTGGCTGTGCTGGCTCCCCCTGTTTTCTCTCTGAGAATTACACCCAGTATACAGGACATGGGAAGTGGCACTGTGCCATGTATATACACAGTATAATACAGATTACTGAAGATTACATCTAGTATACAGGACAGGAGAAGTGATACTGTGCAGTGTGTATATATACAGTAGGTGTGAAGGTGAGTGATAGCTTTGTATGGTCCACTTTATATACTTTATTGAGGTCTTTTGACACAGTGAGAATTAAAAATTGTAGAGTAGGACCACTCTATCTGAGATATGCCCTGTCGCGGCAGAGTGGTTCAAAAGATATTTTAATCTTTTGCAAAATGTCTCATTTTTACAGTGTGGAAACAATATGTGTATTTACACAATCTTTATATTTTTTTCTGGCAGTGCTGGCACTTTGTTTTTTCCTTGGGATTGGTTTAGTGGCTGACCACCACTCAGCCTTGAACGTTAGATTTTGTCCGTTTCCACCTGTATTGACAGCAGTAATTTTTGGTAACCGTTCACACATGGTTATCACACTCAGCCCTGAGGCTCAGTTTAGTTTTTGCTCCATTCACCTGAAACTAACCTGCTGTTATCCATAAAGGCTGAGTCAGTGCGGTGGAGGTTAACTGTGAAAAGCCCTGACATTTGTGGTGGAAGCTGCAGGTGTGGGGGCCTGAGTTACCTTATATCACTTGCACTGATCTGGCACCTTGGAAGCAGGTCTGATATGTGAAGGTGAGTGATAGCTTTGTATGGTCCACTTTATATACATTATTGAGGTCTTTTGACACAGTGAGAATTAAAAATTGTAGAGTAGGACCACTCTATCTGAGATATGCCTTGTCGCGGCAGAGTGGCTCAAAAGATATTTTAATCTTTTGCGAAATGTCTCATTTTTACAGTGTGGAAACAATATGTGTAATTACACAATCTTTATATTTTTTCTGGCAGTGCTGGCCCTTTGTTTTTCCTGAGGATTACTCCCAGTATACAGGACAAGAGAAGTGGTACTGTGCAGTATATATATACAGAATAATACAGATACTGAGGATTACACCCAGAATACAGGACATGAAAAGCAGTATTGTGAAGTATATATAAATATAGAATAATACAGATACTGAGGATTACACCAAGTATACAGGACAGGCGAAGTGGTACTGTGCAGTCTACATATACAGAATAATACAGATACTGAGGATTACACTTTGTAAACAGGACAGGAGAAGTGGCAATGTGCAGTGTATATACAGAATAATACAGATACTGAGGATTACACCCAGTATACAGGACAGGAGAAGTGGTACTGTGCAGTGTATATATACAGAATACAGATACTGAGGATTACACCCATTATACAGGACAGGAGAAGTGCTACTGTGCAGTGTATATATACAGAATAATACAGATACTGAGGATTACACTCTGTATACAGGACAGGAGAAGTGGCAATGTGCAGTGTATGTACAGAATAATACAGATACTGAGGATTACACCCAGAATACAGGACAGGAGAAGTGGTACTGTGCAGTATATATACAGAATAATATACCGTATTTTTCGCTTTATAAGACACACCGGATTATAAGACGCACCCCCAAATTTGGTGAAGGAAATGAGAAAAAAATAGTTTTTAATGTTAAATGGGGTCCGTCTCATAACGCCAGTGTCCATCTTACAATCAGTATATATGTCCCTAATCCTGGTACATAAACCCCCCAATTCTGGTATATATATCCCTCATCCTGGCATATATGTCTCTCATCCTCGTATACATGTCCCCATCCTGGTATGTATATTACTCATCCTGGTATATATGCCCCCCATCCTGTATATATGCCCCCATCCTGTATATATGGCCCCCATCCTGTATATATGCCCCCAACCTGTATATATGTCCCCATCCTGTGTATATGCCCCCCATCCTGTATATATGCCCCTCATCCTGTGTATATGCCCCCCATCCTGTGTATATGCCCCCCATCCTGTATATATGCCCCTCATCCTGTGTATATCCCTCTCATCCTGTGTATATGCCCCTCATCCTGTGTATATGCCCCCCATCCTGTATATATGCCCCTCATCCTGTGTATATGCCCCCCATCCTGTGTATATGCCCTCCATCCTGTGTATATGCCCCCCATCCTGTGTATATGCCCCTCATCCTGTGTATATGCCCCCATCCTGTGTATATGCCCCCCATCCTGTGTATATGCCCCCATCCTGTGTATATGCCCCCATCCCCAACCCTTTGATTATTCTATATAGCCCCCATCTTCCCCCCAGACCCCCATGGCTCACCGAGGAGGGGTACAGCTGCTCAGCGGGGGTGCCGGAGGGAGGTTCTCGTGGGTGGGGGACACAGCTGCAGGACCAGGACAGCAGAGATGTACCGGCTGCAGTAAGCGGTGGGCGCCGCCATGTTATTGTGGCTGGCTGCATTCATTAACACTGCAGCCAGCGGTAGAGGCTTCAACAAAATGGCCGCGGCCATAATGGAGACCACCGCTTGCTGCCGCCGGTACATCTCCACTGCTCCGGTCCTGCAGCGGTGCCCCCCACCCACCGGAACCTGCCTCCGGCACCCCCACTGGGCAGCTGCACCCCCCCCCACCTTATCTGGTAATATTTAATTTTCAATATTTTTTTTTTACATGCGCTTTTTAAGATGCACCCCCCGTTCCCCCCCAAGGTTTGGGGGGAACAAAAGTGCGTCTTAAAAAGCGAAAAATACGGTAGATACTGAGGATTACACCCAGTATACAGGACAGCAGAAGTGGTACTGTGAAGTGTATATATACAGAATAAAGCAGATACTGAGAATTACAACCAGTATACAGGACAGGAGAAATGGTACTGTGCAAGTGTATATTTACAGAATAATACAGATACTAAAGATTACACCCAGAGAAAAACACAAGATGCCAACACAGTCGGAAATTGCAAAATAATAAATGTGTATCTACACCTGTTCATGCCATACTGCACAAAAATAGAGACATTTTGCAGGAGATTGCAGCATTGAATCTCCTGAGCCACTCCCCCAGCGTCAAGGGAGTCTCTGTTGGAGTAGTCCTACCGCTACATATTTTTATATTTCTGATGTGTCCTGTAGACAGCATAATACAATGTAAAGAGGACCATTTAAAGCAAACACTCACCCATACATGTCAGACATTGCTTCCCTTGCTGCCAGGAGATTCGGTGGATGAAGAGCAACTGAGGCTCAGACACATGCTCAGAGGCATCTTATGTTTTTCTCTGGTTTGGTTTGAGTGGCTAACCACCACTCGCCGTGCACGCTAGAAATTGTCTGTTGCCATCTGCATTTGACTCCATTATGTTTTGGTAGCTGTTCACATGCAGCTGCCTCCTCCAGCATGCAGGTTTTATCACTGTCCTAACTCTACGTATTTTTATATTTCTGATGTGTCCTGTAGACAGCATAATACAATGTAAAGAGGACCATTTAAAGCAAACACTCACCCATACATGTCAGACACTGCTTCCCATGCTGCCAGGAGGTCCAGTGTATGAAGAGCAACTGAGGCTCAGACACCTGCAGCCTGCACCACAGGTGTCTGGGCTATTTCACAGTTTAACCCCCACCAGCCCATCCCATCACCCAGTATACAGGACAGGAGAAGTGGTACTGTGCAGTGTATATATACAGAATAATACAGATACTGAGAATTACACCCAGTATACAGCACAGGAGAAGTGGTACTGTGCAGTGTATATATACAGAATAATACAGATACTGAGGATTACACCCAGTATACAGGACAGGAGAAGTGGTACTGTGCCGTGTATACATACAGGATAATACAGATTACTGAAGATTACACCCAGTATACAGGACAGGAGAAGTGGTGCTGTGCAGTGTATATATACAGAATAATACAGATACTGAGGATTACACCCAGTATACAGGACAGGAGAAGTGGTACTGTGCAGTGTGTATATATACAGTATAATACAGATACTGAGGATTACACCCAGTATACAGGATATGGAAAGTGGCACTGTGCAGTGTATATATACAGAATAATACAAATACTGAGGATTACACCCAGTATACAGGACAGGAGAAGTGGTACTGTGCAGTGTATATATACAGAATAATACAGATACTGAGGATTACACCCAGTATACAGGCCAGGAGAAGTAGTACTGTGCAGTGTGTATATATACAGAATAATACAGATACTGAGGATTACTCCCAGTATACAGGATATGGAAAGTGGCACTGTGTCGTGTATATATACAGGATGATACAGATACTGAGGATTATACCCAAGGAAAAACAAAGTGCCAGCACTGCCAGAAAGAATATAAAGATTGTGTAAATACACATATTGTTTCCACACTGTAAAAATGAGACATTTCGCAAAAGATGTATACAGAACACAGACTTCCCACTGTACACACATTAGAGACTGTGAGCTGTATACACATTAGAGACTGCTGGCTGTATACACTCTAGAGACTGCGGGCAGTATACTCATTACAGACTGTGGGCTGTGTACACATTAGAGACTGCAGGCTGTATACACATTAGAGACTGCGGGCCATATACACATTACAGACTGCGGGCCGTATACACACTTCAGACTGCGGGCCATATACAAATTACAGACTGCGGGCTGTATATACATTACAGACTGCGGGCCATATACACATTACAGACTGCTGGCCATATACACATTACAGACTGCGGACCGTATACAAATTGAAGACTGGCCGCTGTATGCACTTTGCAGACTGGCTGCTGTATGCACATCTGAGAGGGCTGGTGTATATCTTGAAGAATCCAGAAAAGAGTGATAAAGAGCTGGAATTAAATGCCGCGTTGACCACAAGTATAAACACAGAGTAAATCCCACACTCTGTGTTTATCCTTGTGGTCAGCGCGGCATTTGATTCCAGCTCTTTATCACTCTTTTCTGGATTCTTCAGTTCTCAGCTGGGAGCCTGCAGTGACCTCCTGTGTGCTTTTATTGTAGTTGTGACACTCACAACTACATCAGGTGAGTTTAACCATTTGGGGTCTGAGGGACCTGTATAACAGCAATACTACTCTATGTGCGCTTCCTTTCTCTTTTAATTTATATAGGTGTATATCTTGTACACACAGCGCTATACTTTATATACTGGTCCACACTACACATTGCAGACTGCAGGCTGTATGCATATTGCAGACTGGCCGCTGTATACACATTGCAGACTGCCCGCTGTATGCACATAGCAGTCTGGCCGCTGTATGCACATTGCAGATTGTGGGCTGTATGCACATTTCAGATTGTGGGCTGTATGCTCATTGCAGACTGCAGGCTGTATGCACATTGCAGACTGGCTGCTGTATACACATTGCAGACTGCCCGTTGTATGTACATCTGAGAGTACTGGTGTATACCTTGTATACACAGCACTATACTTTATATGCTGGTCCACACTACATACAGTATATAGGCACACTAATACAGCATGTAGTGTGGACCTATATATAAAGTATAGTGTTCTGTAGAGACAGAGAGACAGACACACAGACACTATCAAACACACAGACAGGCTTGACAGCAGGACAAACAGACACAGACATGATACTCACATATAGTAGGACGTGATGATGTCACATGGAAGGGAAGCATCAGGGGTCACATGATCAGCTCAGGGAGGGATCAAGGATATGATGAAGATGATGGGAGGGCCCAGGATGTGCCTGTCCTGTCGATCCTGATTAAACTGGGGCCCTGCTTTGGGGAAATGGCCCCACCCCTTCACATCAATGGCACCGCCCCATCGATTCCATGGCCGCTCGGCGGCAGATGATTTGAAATGGCAGGCTTGCGGCTGGAAGAGCCTACGCAGCCCACCAGTGGGCAGCCCATCTGGAAAAGTCCCGCCCCTCCCGCCTTTCAGTCCGGGCCTGATTGCATGTGGCCTAAGACTCAAGGCCGCAGACTGTAAGGCCTCGTGCACACGTTGAATATTTGGAGAGTTTTTTACCTCAGTATTTGTAGCCGAAACCAGGAGTGGGTGATAAATACAGAAGTGGTGTCTTGTTTCTATTATACTTTTCCTCTGATTGTTCCACTCCTGGTTTTCACTACAATTACTGAGGTAAAAAACTCACATACTCAATGTGTGCACATGGTCTTAAAATTGGATATCTGTATGTTCTATATGGCTTGAGGGTAGACGATCAGAATTATCTTATTTGGGGGACCCAGTGATCTCCCGTCTACTGCTGATGGCCCCAAAGAACCCCAAATCTGACTCTATATTAGTTGACACTATATTGTCTATATCGATGGTTTTACAGTAATTCTAAAATACTAAGCAGATTATCACAATTTTAAGATGTTTTTATACTTTTGTAAATCCTTTATTTGAAGTCTAAATTCAAAATAAGTACAAAGCATTTCTAATGTATTCCTCACTACAAAATTGTTTCTGGAAAAGGTCCATCACACATCTCCACCCTATAATGGGAAGGTGATTATCAATTGACCTTAACAATCATTCCATATGTATTCACATACTTGTATAATGTGTATCTACGGAATATCTCCGACAGCTGGTATCGATATCTCCCCTTTGTCTTCATACGTCAGAACACATGTGGTGGCTGTATGTTCTCAGGACATCTGGTCAGAAATATGCTTCTGGGGCTTCTACATAGTTTAAGGATCGGTATCCTCATATGGCCAGATATATTGTATATTACAGTATATATAATCTTTAATTAAAATCCTTCAGTAGTCTCTTATGTTGTGTGATATGTGATACCAGATGGTTACACCCATTCCTGTTTCATATTCAGGTTTATCATCAGTTGGGATCACTTCATACACAAAAGGAGAGATCTTAGAGTTGAGAAAACTATGATTTCTAGGACCCCAGTCCAGCAGCCACGTAGACACTTCAAGGTTGTTGGACTATAATACTATGAACACAGTGGAGAGTATGGAGGAGCGGTGCTGTTTTAGGGGGTTAATATATATTATTTTTACCTTTCTAGGTTTATCAATTAGGTGTTGATTTGCACCAGTCTTGATTATCTCCTAGAGTTGAACAATAGGACCTGCAGGACCATGGTGCAGTATCTACGACTATAGACGGTGGCACCAAGACCAAAGCACTGCACACTTCCTACTACCTGCCAAAATTCTGGGCAAACCTTGAGATGTATTTTACACATCATTTTTCCTTTTTTATGCACGTTTCTCCATTTTTATGCAGGATGCAGCCGGGTTGGTTTGTGTTGCTTGGGTGAATTGTGGTGTCTATCCTGTGGGGTGCACTCATAAAGTGCTGGGCATCCCACCTGATCTAATAGTATGGGCATCATCTATAGTTCTGCTAGTGCATTGGTAATCTGACCTGATGTTGGGGAGGCTGATTCTTCTTCTGTGATGTTTTAAGACGTCCTTTTGTGTTACCTGGTCTTCAATTTAGTAAAGGGAATCCCAATGACGACCCTTGACGTGGGTTGCGAGCTTGCATATTTTGCACAATATATGGATCAATACCTCCATTATTTTATATATCAGTTCTTTACTTTTTTATTGCACATTTTTCCATTTTTATGCAGGATGCAGCCTTTAGTGTTGGTTGGTGAATTGGGCTGTTTGCTCCTCTGATGCTCCCACCTTTATCATGAGGTTCTGCTGCATTCTGCTAGGTAATCTGACCTAGTGTGTTAGTAATGGCTGTTTTGTGTTGTGTGAGAACGTTTTACAATATGTCCTATGTGAGCCACACCTTCAGATTAGCAGCCCCCCCCGTGACCTCATGACTATGTCATAACATGGTTTATGCCTTGACGTCATGATGTCATGGGTCCTACTAATCAGAAGAGATGCCCTGGAAGCCAGCAATGATCTGGTCTGACTGACAATAAGTATACGTAGATGTGGCCACTGGACAAGGGTCTTCAAAATCATTTTGCTCAACTCTAGAAGGTAATAGAGGCTGGTGCAAACTAAAGGTGTTGTCCATCACTGGACGTATCCTAATTAATGACCAACACCACTTCTCCAGACTCATCATAGCAATTCTCACATGATCACTGCAGCCAATGAGGAGCTGTTGATTGCCTGCAGTGTTCACATTTTGTCCGCTTAGAAGAAACAGTGCATGAATGAGATCTAGAATCTACTCCTGTTTTTGATTGCATCAATTCTGGTAATTGGTGTTATGTGCATAGTGTATTGTTTTTACTTCTATTCTTACAAATCTCCATTACGATGAGTTCACACGGTCAGATTTTTCACAATAAATTTGTTCCAGAATCCACAGGGAAATTTTCCAGGAATGGAGATGGTTGGTTAGATGAACACCAGATTACTTAACCCTTGTCATGGACCATCTGTGATCAGCTTCATGGTGGTGCTACTCTTGGCTCTCATCTCTGAGGGTACCTTTACATGCGGCTACATTTCTAGGGTGGCTACAGGTAACTTACTGGTTGCAGTGAAATCATGGAGAGATTATTCCATTTGTACACAGCAACAAGATAGAACCTTGTCTCCATGATTTCACTGCAACCAGTAAGTTACCTGTAGCCACCCTAGAAATGTAGCCGCGTGTAAAGGTACCATTAGGGATGGTCCCCAATGGATACGCACGCAGATGAGGTCACTTTTCGGAAGGGTTAGTACCAAACTGGCTGTATCACTATACTACATGATCCACGATGATTTCTGTAACAATATTGAGCATGCTCCATTTTCCGTTGACTTGAACAGAGGATGATCATTCATGGTGACCATGATGGACATTCAGAATTAATTACAGGGGAAAAAGTTTAAGAATTAATCCAACCTTTGAAGGTTGCAAAACTTCATGGGTTTAAATCACAAATGATACTAAATCTAATAAAAATGTGTGATTAATGACATTTAGGGATGGGCGAATCTACTCGTTACTAATCGTTACTCTGCGAGTAGTAGGGTAATCGGCCGACTCCTTAGGCTGGGTTCACATTGCGGCGGCGTTCGGTCCGGGGCTGTCAGGAGTGACAGCCTGGACCGGAGTTTTGCTGCATAGAATGCTATCGGGCTGCACGGAGCTGGATCGCGCCGGGTGGCAATTATCTGCCATCCGGCTGCTATCTCGCCGGATGTATCCTGGAGTAGTGGGGAATTGTCTGCCGAATCCAAAAACGTTGCATGCAACGTTTTTGGAATCGGAAGAAAAACCCCACTACTCCAGGATACATCCGGCGAGATAGCAGCCGGATGGCAGATAATTGCCACCCGGCGCGATCCAGCTCCGTGCAGCCCGATAGCATTCTATGCAGCAAAACTCCGGTCCAGGCTGTCACTCCTGACAGCCCCGGACCGGACGCCGCCGCAATGTGAACCCAGCCTTACTCTGCAAGTTGCATTGCAATTAACTCACACAGTAACGAGTCCAATGAAAATCAATTGTAAATTCTATTCCTCTACTTCTTTGAACCGGATTGTCCCGGATTGACCCTGTCAGGTTCAAACAGGTACCATAGACATCAAGATTAAAACAAATCGCATTGTCCCGGTCAGGTTCAATCAGGTTAACTTTAACATGACTGTCTATGGGACCGGATTGAACCGCACCGGTTCAATCCGTTTTTTTTTAACTATTCTTTAAAAGCCCGCGGCTTTTTGCTGCTGTCTTTTAAAGAATAAAATGGGGAATTGCAAGTTTTTCCTTTGCTGCCAGACTCCTTTATGGGGTCCAGCAGCAGAGGAACCGCTGCAATACTCGCTTCCCCATTCATTTACATTGGACTCGCTAGACTCGCAATGAGTAGCGAGTATCGGGATTCTACTTGTTAGAGTCTAGCGAGTCCGAGTAATTTAGTATTCGCCCATCCCTAATGACATTGCATATTTAGTGCAAGCGACCGGCAAATGTTCAATGAAGCTTTTCTCACCCGGTTATTGGTGTTGTTGGTCGGCAGATCACTTACGTGTCATAGTAAATTACGTCTGACAGACTCTCGTACAAGTGTTCTAAAATGTCTGGGAACACAGAGTCTGGACAATACACATGAGGCAGCTAAAGATGCTCTCCACATTAATCTACAACCGAGATTTAATAAACAGCACATGTAGAAGCCACGCTCCATGAAATGAGCGCATATGATGGATGAAAGATACTAAAGAGACGCCGCCTTCTAACAGGGGAAGAAAATGCCGTGCGTCAGTGACGATTATGGAAATGTCATTACATGGTGCAAAGGATGATGAAAGAAGGTCAATACTGTAATCTGCGACTGTGCAGCTATTGTGACTCTGGGAGAGGCTCATCGAGAAGTCATCCATCACACTAAACTCGTCTACCCTCCTTTCATGGCTTCTAGATTGTTTTGGCGCTGCCTTCATTGGTTTTTAGTTACACTATAAATCTTTCTATTAAACAATCAGCCAATTCGGTGTGAGATGTCACTTCCTTCAAACAATTTAAGGAGTTATCAACATTTGGGGACTTTTTTTTTAAGTTAAAATTGTGTATTTTTGGCTAATAATCATTTTTGCAATTGCATTTTAATAATCATTTTGCACTGTTTGCCACTTGTAGCCTCTTTGTCAGGCGATGTACACACGCTGGGTATTTGGTGCAGAAAAGTTTTGCAGTAAATCTGCATCCTCTGGCAGAAAAATGTGTGGTGTTTTTCTTAATGAAGTGAATGGATGGAAGAGCTCAAAAACGAAGGAAATCTGCATCAAGGACTGGCGTGATGCAGAGTTTTTCTGAAAGCAAATCTGCACCAAATCTGCAAGGAGAAATAAGCAACGTCTGAACCACACTTCAAATTTCTCATTGACTTTGCTGGCAAAAGGGTAGACATTTAAATTTGTCATAAAACTGCAGTAAAACTGCACCAAAACACTGTTTGTGCACAAGGCCTATTGCTGGCGGCCCAGATGTCCTCACCATCAGATTTAATACCGGGAACAGGGTGAGCCAAGCGACACCCAGACTAAGGGTCAGACTAGTTCCCCTGTTGACTTTACCCATCTTACCATCTTGTCTCCTGATTCCCTATCCGCTATACCACCCCATAACAGGTGCCTTCTGCAGCCCACCCCATGGAGGGGTTATTGAGGAGCTAGGTGTCAAGATTGTGCAAACAATGATATCTTGTAAGTGATTGTGTCTTAGTACTAGAAAAGGCAGACCTCTTATTTTGTATTTAAGGATGTATTTTATATACAGCAGCGGGGCACTGCCATGGGTGTGGCCTGCGCGCCCTCGTACGCCAACCTCTTCCTGGGGAACTGGGAACGATGGCTTTTTGGCGGCGGGGGTGGCGTGGACTGCACCGATGTGCAGTGCTGGTACCGCTATATTGATGATTTACTTTTTTTGTGGCAGGGTACAGCGGAGCAGCTTGACTATTTTATGGACAGATTGGGCATTAACCCATTTAATATCAAACTTACTTATAAATACGATACTGAGATAGTAGAGTTTCTAGATATCTCGATTAAGGTGGGGTCTGACCGTATGATATCTACTGATGTCTTTCGGAAGCCCACTGCGGTTAATGCCCTATTACAAGCATCATCTGCCCATAATGTATCAACGATTCGTGCCGTCCTGCGGATTAGACGTATCTGCTCCTCGGACTTAACTTTCGAGGAGCAGGCCCGCGACCTGGCTTTATGCATCAGGGAGAGGGGTTACAGTAACCGGAGCATCAAAAAAGCGTATCTAAGAGCCAAACATACATCTAGGGCGGAACTTCTTTTTGTGGGACCTGGTACCAGGGATTTAAGAAGTGATCAAAGTCAACAGGTTCGCTATATAACTACCTTTAATCAGGAATGGGAGAATATGCGGTCCATCTTTAAATGCCATTGGTCAATTCTCCGATCCGACCCTCATCTGAGAGAGTCACTGTCCGAAATTCCTCTGATGACAGCACGCAAAGCACCTAATTTGCGTAATAAACTTGTCAGAAGCCATTATGTACCATTTTCCCCATCTCTGTTTGGGTCAAAAAGTCCTCTAAAGGGCTGCTTTCAGTGTGGACACTGTGTTGCCTGCAGCAATGTCCTTCGCATTGCCTCCTTCACGTCTGCTGATGGTTCAAGGACATATGACATACATACGAGAATATATCAACTGTGGTACCACCTATGTGGTATATTATGCCACATGTGGATGTGGACTTATTTATATAGGCTTGACATCAAGAGAACTGCGCAAACGTGTGAGGGAGCATGTGTTGGACATTGCTGGGGCTGCCACGGTGGAGGATCTTACTACTCTAAAGACATTGCCTCGACATTTCAGGACCCACCATGGTTGTGACCCGGTCTCCCTAAAGGTTAGGGGGATCGATGTTGTTCATGGTGGCATCCGTGGGTGCAATATCAAAAAGATCTTGGCCCAATATGAAACTCGTTGGATCATGACTTTAGGGACAATGTCCCCTAATGGTCTCAATGAGACTCTCAGCTATGCTCCTTTTCTGTAGTCTCCGCCCCCTTTGAGTCTTCTGTATTTGTATCCAATTAATTAATTTTCTATTGAATTTCCCTTTTTTTATAGATCAACCAATTTCAATGTTTTCCCTGGTTACATCGGTTTCCCCTCCACAGTCTGGGAATCTACACTCCAGTTGTGTCTCATGGTCTATGTGCTTCTGACCCTTTGTATGGAACAAGATATGGGTCTATTCAGCTTATGTTTATCTTCATATGTGATTGTGGCTATATAGCATTTTATAATAAGAATTGTATGTAAGCTGTTTGGATTTTGCAATACTTTGATAAAGGGCAGTTTCTGTGCATTTATGTCTCACATCTATGGGGTTAAAAAGTTCTCTTTTCTGTGACATTATTGCAGCGCATATGTGCACTCGTGATTGTGCTCCCCCCCCCTCCTCCGGCGGTGTGTGCGGCGTCTTATCCGCTGATGCGCATGCTCGCAGGAGCCATGGTGACGCGTCCCGGGATGTGCGCGTCACATTGGCGGTGACGTCAGCGCACATCCGGCCGCGAGGGGACGGGACCGGAAGCACACGAGCGCCATAGATTGTGCTGCTGCATGGCGGTAATCACCACTGATAACTGGGGCATATATAGCGGTTTAGCCAGGGACACATTACCCCCCTGATGAAGCTTGTAACAACGTAAACAAGAGGAAACGTACGTCGGGGTCCAGATCTGGGGGTCCTCATTTTCACTGCTGGGTAATTGAGCTCTCATGCAAACTGATTGTATTCTGACTTAACCCTCTTTTGGCCACAGAGGGTTAAGAATCATGTCACCAGAAGACATCTGACTTTATCATGTTATTTCTGCTGGTTTTGTTTACTTCATAAATTTGGACAGTGTTCTAATATTGCACTAGGCACTTTACTGACTGTTAGTTATGCATTTTTATGTATATACTGAACATGCCCAGGTTTACATTATTATGTCCAGTTTGATCCTGTGTAGTCGTATTGATGTTCTTAGTGGTGTTTTTTCTTAACATCCTGCAACCATATTGCATGTAGTGCTTTTTTGTCCAGTACCTTTTGTCCCATCTTGTCCCTACAGGACCTGTACCTGTTGTTCTGGTCCGTTATAGCATATTAAATTTTGTGCATACTTTCTCTCCTTGTCCTCCGTTATTTTATTGTTTATGAATCTGTGGGTCTATTCCCACTCTATAGATCGTATGGAATTGTATTTAACAATGAATTCCTAAGCACATTGCCCCCTGGGAATTATGAATATGCAAATAGAGTCTGTGGAGCCTCGGTTAGGAGTCTCAAACACAGGACTAGCCAGATATCCCTCCAGGGAAGGACCCAGCCAAGGGGTGGCTCCTTGAGGAGAACACCATAACCACCATATTAAGTGTCCCTTTCAGTCAATATCCAACTCTTTTACAAGTTTAAGAGTAAAAAGATCATTAAAAAGGTCCCCTCATATATTTATACATTATTATAAGATCACCCCTAAGCCTTTGTTTTTCCAAACTAAATAACCCCAAGTCTAATAACCTGTCTTGGTATTGCAGACCCCCAGTCCTCTAATAACCTGTCTTGGTATTGCAGACCCCCAGTCCTCTAATAACCTGTCTTGGTATTGCAGACCCCTCAGTCCTCTAATAACCTGTCTTGGTATTGCAGACCCCTCAGTCCTCTAATAACCTGTCTTGGTATTGCAGACCCCTCAGTACTCTAATAACCTGTCTTGGTATTGCAGACCCCCAGTCCTCTAATAACCTGTCTTGGTATTGCAGACCCCTCAGTCCTCTAATAACCTGTCTTGGTATTGCAGACCCCTCAGTCATCTAATAACCTGTCTTGGTATTGCAGACCCCTCAGTACTCTAATAACCTGTCTTGGTATTGCAGACCCCCAGTCCTCTAATAACCTGTCTTGGTATTGTAGACCCCTCAGTCCTCTAATAATCTGTCTTGGTATTGCAGACCCCTCAGTCATCTAATAACCTGTCTTGGTATTGCAGACCCCTCAGTCCTCTAATAACCTTGGTCGCTCTTCTCTGGACCCTCTCTAGTTCAGCTATGTCTTTCTTATACACCGGAGACCAGAATTGTACACAGTATTCTAAGTGTGGTCGCACTAGTGACTTGTATAGAGGTAAAATTATGTTCTCCTCATGAGCATCTATGCTTCTTTTAATGCATCCCATTATTTTATTTGCCTTTGCAGCCGCTGCCTGACACTGGCCACTAAATGTGAGTTTATCATCTACCCATACACCCAGGTCTTTTTCAGTGACAGTTTTGCCCAATGTTTTACAATTAAGCACATAATTATACCTTTTGTTTCCTCTGCCCAAGTGCATGACCTTACATTTAGCCCCATTAAAGCTTATTTGCCATTTATCAGCCCAAGCTTCTAGTTTACATAAATCCTCCTGTAATATAAAATTGTCCTCCTCTGTATTGATTACCCTGCAGAGTTTAGTGTCATCTGCAAATATTGAGATTCTACCCTGTATGCCCCCTACAAGGTCATTAATAAATATATTAAAAAGAAGTGGGCCCAATACTGACCCCTGTGGTACCCCACTGTTAACTGTGACCCATTCTGAGTGTGTTCCATTAATAACCACCCTTTGTTTCCTATCGCTAAGCCAGTTTTTAGCCCACTTACACATATTTCCCCTATCCCCATTGCTCTCATTTTATGTATCAACCTTTTGTGTGGCACCGTATCAAAAGCTTGTATGTGTCTTTTAGGGTGCATGTACACAAACAGTAAATGCAGCGTTTTGGATGCAGTGTCTTGTCACTGATGTTCCAAAAGTTGTGCCCACATTGCATTTTGGGTACTGCATTTTTGTAACAGAAATCACCTGCATTTTTTTTTATGTTCCTGTCAATTAACATGCCTGTTTTTGGGCTTAATTTTCCCCATTGACTTCATTCTACCCCCCCAAAAAAAGCATTACAAATTGATGGGTATGCCCACTGTGTGTTTGTGGTGCTATTTTCCTGCTTTTCCAAACCAAAAACGCTCCAGCACTCACCTTCCTCCGGCAAGCTCACAGCGATCCCCAGGGATTCTTCCTCTGTGGAGCGACAGGAGCTGGGTTTATCAATCTTCCAATACCTTTGCACCATGTGACTCAGACTGTGACATGGTGAGCAGGATCAGACAGATAGACAACTCCCGCTGCTCCACAGAGGAAGAATTACTGGGAATCACCACGGGCTCACTGAGGAGGGGGAGAAAGTGTTCATGTGTCTGCCTGTCTCTGTGTATGACTCACCCCTAGTAGGGGCCGTGGGGTACTCGGAACTAGGCCCTCTCAACTTCATCGGGGCTGTGGGATGCTGTCACAGGGGCGCGACCTGGTCCATTGTCCCCTATTGAGCGGTCAGTAAAAAAGTTAAAGTAAAAATGAAATAAAGAGTTTGTTGTGACGCCACCTGTGGAAAGCGGCCAGTAATGGCCGCTGCTGCAGTCCGGGACCACTGGGGATGATGGAATTGCAGCTGTGATGGTATAGCTCCCCATGGGAGGAGCAGGTCTCCAGCGCAACCGGTGGTGTCTGTGGGGGCAGTAGGCCATTGGGGTGCAGAACATAGCATGCGGAATAACCGACAGACACAGGGGTTGTAGTCTCCATTACCTTTACTGAAGGAAGTAGCAGGTTCGTCAAGGGTACTGTTCACAAGAGGTGTTAGAGGTCCGGAGCCTGGGAGCAAGTTGGGTCTTCCACACCTGGCGAGTCCTGAGGCCTCTCTACTGCACTGCTCTTGGCAGGTCCTGGCTCCTGTAGCTATGCTGCGACCCTCTCCTCTCTTGTGTGCTGTCTCTGGCCTGTATCACAGGCTGCGTGAGACCTTCTTGGGTTACTCTCCACTGGCTACTTTTCCCTGAGCTCTCTGGTGCAGCTGTGTCTCCTGGGCCTCGTTATGGGCTAACGACTTGGAATCTACCGCCCTCCGGTGTTGACTGCTGGGCCCAGAGTCCCTCACAACCTCGGATTCCGTGTCCGCTCCTGCGCTAGGTACTGGGGCGAACCAGCACTGGCTCTACTCCCCAGACCTACTTCTCTACTTCCTCAGACCTTCTCTTACGGGTCCCTCACACTGGCTACTAGCCTCCATCCCGGGATGAGCCTACTCTGCTTCAGTCCATGGGACCTCTTCACAGTCCTCCTAGGAACTGAACTGCCTAACCCCACCGCCAGACCAGAATTTAAAGGAGGGGACATCCCCTTGAGATCGGGTTTCTGAGCTCCCCCCTCTGGGCTGGCGTTGGGAAGGTGTTGTGTGTGTGGTTCACCTGGTGTGTGTACCTTCCCTTGCTTCCAAGCACAGCATGGTCCCCCGGGGGAGACAACATTATTGTGGCAACTGGACCCTGGGGTTCCACATATGTCTGCATGTGTTTGTGTCCCCTCAACTGTGCTGCGTTTTTGTGCTGCATTTGTATGTACACAAATGCAATAGGTTTGTGCTGCTTTTACAGTGGGCACATAGTCTTAGGCTATGTGTCTGCCCTTAGCCCTAGCCTAGTTTCTGCATGGAGCAGCGCATAGCGTTACCAGCATGTAACGCTATGCGCCACCAGGCTATGGTTCTCGATGGTAACCGGATGCTTATCCCAGCCGCCGGCTCCACAGATATCTCCAGAATATGTGCTTTTGCAGAGCGCACAGGAAACGCTGCAAACAGCATTTCCTGTGCGCTCTGCAAAAGTGCATATTCTATGGAGTCGGCGACTGCAGTCCGGTTGCTGGGGATTGATAGGGATCAATAGACAGGCGGTGCATAGCGTTACCTGCTGGTAACGCTATGCGCTACTGCAGCTAGAAACTAAGTTTCTGCCGGATCCTGCAGGCTAGGGGCAGACGTAAGTCTGACCCTAGCCTTAGGCATAAAAAATGTAACATTTTGTGTCATTTGACTAACAAAAACCCTGAAAGAGTGCAGCCATGTCACAAAGACCTTTGTACTTGGAAAGTATGCACTCTCCCCTCCTACCGATACTGTATCCTTTCAGTAGTCTCAATACCTAAATTTGAACAGATGTGCTATTATAGCTATTAGAACAGACTTTCAGCTTCAAGACTATGTTCACACTGAGTGTTTTAAAGAGTTCTTTTTATATTCTCCTTAAAAACGCTTGAAAAACTCATCCTATTTGTTCCTATCTGAAATTCACTTTGCTTATTATATAATGAGTTTGTCAAACTTTTTTTTTCTTGTTTTCCTGAAGAGGATTTGAAAAAAATAAAACATTTCTTTGAAGATGATCCTGAAGTACTCCTCTCCGACTGAGTGCTGTCCAATAAAAAGGCAGCAAAGAACATTTCAGGGGAAAAAAATCTCTTCCAAATCCATTTTGAGGTGATGTGCACACAACGTCTTTTTCAGTCAAGTTTCCACCCGGTATCCGCCTGAAAAAAGTGGCGTAAAAATTGAAGATAATGCACAACAAGGTCAAAACAACATAGCTGTGCACATGTTCAGTCTTTTAAATACAGCAAGGTTTGCAAATAGTGAACTGGTAAAGTTTGCATGGTCATTCTTACGGAGTCTTTTACTAGGACAGGGGTGGGGAACTCCAGGCCTCGAGGGTCGCCAACAGGTCATGTTTTCAGGATTCCTCTAGTATTGCACAGGTGATAATATAATCACTTGCACTGGTAATGAGCCCCAACGTCTAGGCAATACTAAGGAGATCCTGAAAACATGACCTGTTGGCGGCCCTTGAGGTCTGGTTTTCCCCACCCCTGTACTAGGAAGTCCACACCACTACAGGAAAAAATACTGAGGAACGAAGCTGGTGGCAAAGTCATAGCAGAAAGTGGTGGCAAAGCTACCAATGAAGCCACTTTAGGAAAAAGTTGTTTTATGGAAACAGTCTGGAAAGATTCAGTAGTTCCACTGGTGGAATAAAGGTGTTATGCAACCAACATCTCAAAACAGCTTCAGGAACAGAAAAAAACACTTTAAAAACTGTCCAAAGGGTGTGAGCACGTGGAGTCTTTTAGACGTCGGTGCAGCTACTTAGGGTATGTGCACACTGGCCGGGTTAGGGTCGGATTAGGTGTGTAAACCGCCGGTCGGTTTACATAAATTTCATGTAAATTTATGTTAATCCAAACCGGCGTTTGGAATAACATTGAAACCTATGTAAACCGACACCCGGTGTCCACACACCGGCGGTTTACACATGCTCATCCGTTGCTAACCCGCTGGGTTCCCAGCGGGTTAGCAAAGAGTGAGCATGTTCTATAATCCGGCCGGTTCTGCAGCGGCTGCAAGCAGAATCATGTACTGCTTCCAGCCGCCGCAACACCGCCGGCGCTAACCCGCTGGCCACCCGCCCGGCACCCGCCCGTCACCCACCGCACATACCCGCCAGGATGTCGGTGGATGGCTCCGGAGCATCCTGGCGGGTCCGCCCAGCCGCCGACGACCAACCCGCCGGACAGTGTGCACCTAACCTAAGTCTTCCCACATGAAGCTGTTTCATGGAAACACCAGCAGTCATTTTTCTTAGGTGGCTTCACTGTATTTAGAGATATAAGATGGACCATGTGCACAGCAACATTGTTTTGACATTGCCGTGCACTAGGTTCATCTTTATGGGGTGCCTTTCCACCTTGGAATCAGTCTAAAAGTGACAAGAGAGTTTCCTGAAGGGGTTTTTGTTAACAAACTCTTGGTTTTTGTGCTCCTCCAAAATCTCAGCGGGAACCTACACACACAAACTCCTCAAAAAAAGGTTGTTTTGTGAAGTAGTTTTTGTTGGACAAACTCATCGTTCTTGAAAGCCTCAAAAACCTCTGTGCGTACAAAGCCTAATAGGCTTAGATCTTGCAGATACTAAGGCTGGCTTCATACCACGTTTTTTTGCCATCGTGTTCTGTTCGTTTTTAAAAGAACATAAAAGGATCGTTTTAGCCTCCTATGTATCCCTATGGTGCCGGTTTCCTCATAAATGGTCATCCGGTTTTGTGAATTCAGTCCCGGATTAGTTTCTGTCCTGTTTTTTCCGGGACCCAGAATCGAAGACTGCTCCGATTTTGGGCTCTGGGGAACATATCAGACCAAACCTGACAGAAACGAATCCGGGGCTATCCGGCACACATAGTGAGTCTATGGGCAGCAGATCGGGAAAAAATCTGATCGTTTCCCGGATCCGGTTTTGGTGTACTGAGCATGCTCAGTACACTACAACTGCTCTGTTTCCGTAATTTCACTTTAGCAGTGTATCTACATACACTGCTAAAAGGAAATTAAATAAAGGAATGGTTAAAAATAAAAATATAAATTCTCACCTGTCCACCATGTGTCGCACGATGCATTTACCTCCGATGGCTTAAGGTCCTGAATCAGCTGACCGGCAAGGGGCGGGGCAACCTAATCAGCTGTTGGGTTTAAATCTTTAAAGACCCGATCATTGCGGGTGCGTGGCCCTCATGGCGCCGCTACTTCCCAGCATGGCACAGCATTAGCTCTAATTCCTAGCAAAACAGAAGCTTATATTTATATTTCATCCATTTTATGCGAGTGATAAAGAAGAGCCAAATTACATTAAATGAAATGTCCATTACTATGAAGTGCATTAAGCTGTCTGTAAGCCATAGGAGGCCGAGAAATAAATACCCCTCATGTGTCATCCGCTTCATGCTCAGATTTATCACCTTCTTAGTTCAAAAGATTCCAAGAAATAAAACGGTCTGGAGGATCAGAGAACCCTTTTCTAAGATTCCTGGCAGACGCTGGGGCTACGAGATGTCTTTGCAGATACAGAAGGCCACTAGTGATTTTAATGGAGCAGTTTCATAATGAATGTGTAGAAAATTATACAAAGATCTTACTTTCCAACTGATAGTTGTCATCTGGAAAATGGTTAAATGAGATAATCCATGGAGTAGATACTTTGAGACCATGGAATCATTGTGGTTGACACAAAGATCATTGTGGTTTACTGGGTCATTGTGGTTGGCACAGAGGTCATTTTGGCTGGTGGGGTCATTATGGTTGGCATTAGTTATTGTGGCTCATGGGGTCATTGTGGTTGGCATGAAGGTCATTGTGGCTGGCGGGGTCATTGTGGTTGGCATGAACATCATTGTGACTGGTGGTGTCATTGTGATTGGCACGGAGGTCATTGGGTTGGCACATTAGGTCATGTGTCAGCAATCTCTTCACTAGTTCCACAGCTAGGTCACTGTTCTGTATGTCAGCCCATCCGTGATGTGATAAGGGTTTGAGCATTGCCTTTAGATGCTTCTGGTACACACCTGCTTTGTACTGTGTTGCCTTAGGGTGGTGAAAAGCCAGTAGCTCTATTTCTTCCAGCTCCTCCAGTTGGTTCCTCTTCTACGTCCGGGATAAGGCATCTGCATTCCCATTCTTGCGGCCTGCCCTGTATTTGATGGTGAAATTATAATTAGACAGCCGGGCTATCCATCACTGTTCCAGCGCTTCTAGTTTTGCTGGGTCCAGGTGGGTTAACGGGTTGTTGTCCGTATATATGGTAAAGCTTGCAGCGGCCAGATAATGTTTGAAACGCTCCGTTACAGCCCAGACTACTTCCAGTAGTTCTAACTTGAAGGAACTGTAATTCTCCGGGTTTCTTTCAGTAGGCCGGAGCTTCGTGCTTGCAAGAGCGATGACTCTCTTTTTACCTTCTTGCACCTGAGACAACACTGCTCCCAGTCCCACATTACTGGCATCCATGTACAGAATAAAGGGTTGATAGTAATCAGGGTATGCCAGGATCTCTTCTCCTGTTAGGGCAAACTTCAATTTCTTGAAGGAAACTTCCTTTTTATCATTCCTCTAGAAGAGAGGACTCCGGACCAGAGACTTCTTAGACTGTCCCACCAAGATGCTTTGTAGAGGGGCCGCCAGCTTTGTAAACCTGTTAATAAACCTTCTGTAGTAGCCTACCATTCCCAGGAACTGTCTCACCTCTTTCACCCTGGTGGGTCTTGGCCAATCCCTTATCACTGTGACCTTCTCGGGATCCGGTGATACACCCTCTGAGCTTACGACATGGCTCAGGTACTGTACCTTTAGTTTGAGCAAGTGACATTTAGATGTTTTTATTTTCATACCATACCATGACAAGGCTTCAAACACTTCTGCTAGGTGTTGTAGATGCTCTTCATACGTCTTGGTGTAGACTATGATGTCATCCAGGTACCGGAGAACAATTTCAAAGTTCTTGTGTCCTAAGCAGCACTCCATCAGTCTCTGGAATGTACCGGGTGCGTTGCAGAGTCCAAACGTCATGCAATTAAACTCGCAGAGGCCCATTGGCGTGGTGAACGCTATCTTCTCACGGTCAGCCTCTGCCACAGGAACTTGCCAATACCCACTAGTCAGATCTAAGGTGGAAAAGTAGTTAGCAGATTTCAATGCAGCTAGTGACTCTTCTGTTCTGGGTAATGGGTATGCATCCTTGTGTATAATGCGGTTGATCTGCCGGTTATCTATGCACATCCTCATGGTCCCACCCTTCTTTTTAACTAGCACTAAAGGAGCTCCCCAGGGGCTACAACTGTCTCTTATTACCCCTGCTTCCTTCATCTCTTTGAGCATGTCCTTTGCACATTGGTAGTGAGCGGGTGGTGCGGGTCTATACCTCTCCTTTATAGCTGGATGACTACCTGTGGGTACGTTGTGTTCTACCCCTTTAATTTGCCCAAAGTCTAGAGGGTGTTTGCTGAAGATCTGCTCGTACTCTCTTACTACCCAGTATACTCCATGCTTTTGATGGGAGGGTGTAGAACTGGTACCCACATGTAATTTCTGGCACCAATCCTCCAGTTTTCCCTATGAGCCATTACAATCCACCTGACTTGACGGGATCAAGGGTTTGACTGTGGTGATGGCGTTGTTATCCACAGTGTATAATTTAGCCATGGTAGCATACTTTGGTATGGTCACTTCCTCTTCACCGCAATTTAGAAGGCGTATTGGCACTCTCCCCCTGTGTACTTCAACTACTCCTCTGGCCGTCAGTACAGTGGGCCTACTGTCTGAGTACACGGGTTCCACCAGGGCCTGATAATCTCGCCCCCTAAGGCCTATTACGGCTCTACACTCATCATCAGAGCCTTTATATTCTTCTGCAGGACTTGCTGTTGTCCGGAATTGGCAGTATCGGCCATGTGCTGTAAAACAATAATAATTTCTGCAAGACAACTTTCTATTACATTCATTCCTATCAGAATAGTTGGATACGTTCATGCCGATCAACATCAATAATTATCATCCTCTGATCTTTTAATTCTACTCTCCCAATTTGAATGCCCATCTATTTAAAGCCAATTTGAGGCACTAATTTACCATTGCTAGCCCACATATTAAAGTCATCATCTGGGCCACGCGTAATGTCTGAATCCACCCAGTATTGCTTACAAAAGATTTAAGGTATGGAGGATATCTGCGAGCCAGTGTCCAGTAAAGCATTCAGGGGAATTCCATCCAGCACGACAGGTATAATTGGATGTCCTCCCACATACCTGTCCCGCCAGCTTGAGGGGCCTTGGGAGTTGATTCCTGAGGAGCGGCCTGCTTTCCCAGGGGATCCTCGTTCAAGGCACACTCCCTGTCAAAATGGCCCACTTTTCCGCAGTGGCGACAAATGGGCTGTCCATCCGAGTGGTAGCGGTCCTTGGGTCGTCCTCTGGTCACCGGGTATCTCCAGGGTTGCATTCATGGGACATCCTCCCTGCTTGTAGCCAGCACGATCTTCTCCACAGGCTTGGATCCACACAGCTGTTGTGTGGCGCCCGATGCGACCAGGTGGCCACAAGAGGGAAGTGCAGCCAAGTAAGCAAGGTGGTTGCAAAACACACCGCACAAGCAATGACCCTATGCCTAGGATTCTAGGATGGGCAAGGGGTGGCGGGTGTAGCACAGTGGGTGGAACGTAGAAGGACATTGACAAAGTGGATGGAGTGACCTAAACAAAACCTAGGAGCAGAAGGAGACAGAAGCTAGTAAGTTGGAAATTGAATAGAGAGAATCTTCCCAGACAGTTTTGGGCTCCCTGGAGACGCAGAATCCTGAGAGGCACAGACCCTAGGAGAGAGAGCCTACTTCACAGCCTGGAAGCGATGGGAAGGAGAAAGACTGAAAGAGAACCCACAGCTGAGGAAGGTGGGAGGACAAGGGCCCGGCAGCCTCATAGACCCGTGCTGCATGGAGGAACCCTTAGCACAGTGACTGAAGGAAGGAGCCTGGTCTGCCCAAATACCTGAACTTGGGACACTGGAGGGCTAGGCCAACACCAAAGAACCGGCTCTGAAGAGGTGATCGGGGATTCCAGACACTAATCACGACACACCGGTGTGGGGCAGGTGCTTTATAACCTGCAGCCTAACTTTCCACCACGGACTAGGAACAGAGTTGTCATACTAGGACTGGTGACCCTGACTGTAAGGGAAATATATTCACCCGTGAGTCTGCAATGACCAGACTGAACCTGTGTGTGAGGTACTACGTTAATACTGAGAGAAGGGCCTGAAAGGACTTTGAGGGAACAACACAGAAATGCTACCTGAGCTGCACAATTTGAGTTGCCTGGAGCAGTGTAAATTGTGTGAACTGTACTGAAGGAACTGTAAAATGTAAACTGTTGTTCTGGAAAGACCTAAAGTAAAGTACACAATAAGCTCACACTTGCCTGAGACTGTTCCTTTCCAGCACCACGTCCAGCACTAGGACAACCAGCACTGTGGAGAGCTGCAGCAGCAAATGTTGCAATTGAATCCCACCTGAGGAGAGAGACTGTCGTCCCTGCACACTGGCTGGAGAAGCTGCAGCTTTGAAGTAAGTGACTGTGTGAACTGTAAACCCCTGCAAAGCCCCACCATAGACTATTACTCCTGCCCTGGGGACCTACAGCCCTACCCTGCCCCTAAGTCACCATCCCCAGCTGTAACCAGGCAGCGGTGGCTCTATTGGCCACAACACTCTGGGGGGCATCACGAAAAATCCCCTGTAAATACCCCCTTTTTGGACTGATCCCAGGCCACGGGACTGGGTCACGACTACCGTGATACCCCAGAGAGACAGCACCGGCCCGACTCCCGAGTACCCCATAGCCTGGGGGCGCATCAGTTGCACAACTTTGGCCATGTCAGTTACAGTTTTGGTTAGGGCTTCAATCTTTTGGTTTAGTGCCTCATTAGTGATGGGCTCATGAGGTTTGGCATCAGCCCATGGTATGTAGCTACACATTGAGCAGAGTCTGCATCATAGGGCTTCTTCTGCCTGCAGTATGAGGATTGCCCTCTCTTTAAACTCCACAAAGTTCAATACTGGATTTTGTATGACCATCATCCGCAGTCGTCCTCTATGATGAGGGAATAATAGTCCATCAACAAACTGTTCTATCAGCAATTTATCTTCCCCTTGTGCCAAAGTGGGTTCTGCCTGTTTGAGTGCCCTGAGTGCCTCCTGCAAATTTAAAGCAAAGTCTCTCACACTCTCTTGTGGTTTCTGACGGCACCCGAAGAATCTCATTTTTGCTCTGGCATCCACACTGGTCTCAAAGGTAGCTTTCAGCCTGGCGATTACATGTTCCACAGTGTCTTTATCATCATCCGACCAGGACTTCACCTCCCGCTGTGCATGTTCAGTTAACTGTCCCTTTAGTATGCTGACATGCTGCTCCTCTGTCAGGGGATATACACTATAATAGCTGTCCAGCTTTTCTTTGAAGTCCATGAGGGTATTTGGCTCACCTGAGTACTGCGGCAGCCATGTAATTCCCGGGGTGTACGGCATCAGGAACGGCATGATCGGTAACATCCCTTGCGCTGCAGCACCGTTCACTCGCTGTGCGAGATCCACTGGCTGCGACATTTTTTCGCCCCCTTAGTTAATGCTGACCCTTCCGATCTTCTGCTTCCGTCGGGATGTACACTTATAGTTCCACTGGTGCAGCAGGGTTTTGTGTCCCTGCCGGATGTGGTAAGAACGCAGGTCGGGCATCGCTTCGCGTTCTTCGGAGGGTGCCGCCCATGATGACATCCCCCCTCTGTTTCCCAGTTTGACACTGTTAACCACCATCTCCTATTCTCCAAGCTGCACTCCATCGGCGTAAAGGACACTGGTCTCTGCTGGTTCTCTTCCTCTTTCTGACCGCTCTTTTAGTGTATCATTTGCTGGCTCCACTTCTCTTCCTCTCACTATTGGAGTCACTCAGGATTCAGTCCTTGAATCTCTTCTCTCTCTACACAGCCCCGATTGTACACACCATCAGCAGATTTGGCTTCCAGTACCATCTTTATTCTGATGACACACAACTATACACTTCGTCCCCTGAACATACCCACACTGTATTACACAACGCCAACGACTCTAACCGCAATTTCCAATATATGTCCGCTTTCTACCTGAAACTCAACATTTCCAAAACTGAACTTCTTCTGCTCCCCCCATCCACTAACCAACCTAAACCTGACATCTCTCTCTCAGTGTGTGGCATCACGATAACGCCTAGGCAGCAGGCTCGCTGTCTAAGTGTTATGTTTGATGCTGATCTTTGCTTCACTTCTTATATACAATCTTTCACCCCTCTCTTGTCGCCTGCACCTGAAAAACATCTCCATATATCCTATTCTATCATCTCCATATATCCTATGCTATACCCTATCCAATGTTTTGTTCTAAAAATCCAATATAAAAACATCTCATGAATTCGCCCCTTCCTCACCATGGAAACAACTAAAATTGCTCTGAACATAATTCTCTGTCAAACTCCATCAGACCCAAGAGCTCTACACAGATTGTCTGGTGATGACTCATGCAACTCTTATCTACTCCCCATCCCCTCACATTGGCTGGACCATCATTGAAAATAAGCCCCTGTACTCTCTCTCACCCCTACCTCATTGTATATTGTAAGGTCTTACAAGCAGGGTCGTCATTATTTTTGCGCTAATTATTATATTTTTTATAACTGTTCCTTATGACTGTACATGAACCTCTGACATGTAAAGCACTGCGGAGTATGTTGACGCTATATAAATAAAGATTATTATTATTATTATTATTATTATTATTATTAATAGACATTTGCAATGATTGGGGGCTCCGTTGGAGCTTTCGCATTGAGGTCCATGAACTTCAAGTGTACTTTGTGTCACCTCTACCTAATTGTAGATTGTAAGCTCTTATGAGCACGACCGTCATTACATTTGCTTTAATTATTGTATTTTCAATAACTGTTACTTATGACTGTCATCATGTGAACCTCTGAATTGTAAAGCGCTGAGGACTATGTTGGCGCTATATAAATAAAGGTTATATATATATATACACACACACATTTGTTGCTGGTTGTATAGAATTTGGCTCGTATTGTAAAGTGAATTGATGTATGTACCCTCGTTGATAATCTTCTGGGGTAACATCAAATTTCGGCTTTGCAGACAGTGATTGAAGGTGCAGATGTGTCTCTGCTATTGCCATAAATATCACATTCCAGGAATACAAAGGATGACTGCGGTGATAATTTGTGCGGGTTAATACATTTACAACCCTGAGAGCAACATGCATCGATTTATCTCAATAATCTTAAGGGCGGGTCCCAGTCTACAGTTGTGGAGTCTACTCTTTTCTTTATTTTATGGTTGACGTTCACAATGCATCTTAAGTGATATAAAAAGAAATTAAAGGAGTATGATAAAAATCTAAACATCAAGCAAAATGGTTTTATATATATATATATATATATATATATATATATATATATATATATACACACTACTGATCAAAAGTTTGGGGTCACCCAGACAATTAGTGCTTTCCATGAAAACTCATACTTTTATTTATCAAATGAGTTGCAAAATGAATAGAAAATATAGTAGAGACATTGACAAGGTTAGAGATAATGATTTTTATTTGAAATAATAATTTTCTCCTTCAAACTTTGCTTTCATCAAAGAATGTTCTATTTGCAGCAATTCCAGCATTGCAGACCTTTGGTGGGTACTATGTAATGAAGCTGCCAGATGAGGAGCTGTGAGGTGTCGATTTCTCAAACTAGAGACTCTAATGTACTTGTCCTGTTGCTCAGTTGTGCAGCGGGGCCTCCCACTTCTCTTTCTACTCTAGGTAGAGCCTATTTGTGCTCTCCTCTGAAGGGAGTAGTACACACCGTTGTAGGAAATCTTTAGTTTCCTTTCAATTTCTCGCATAGACTAGCCTTCATTTCTAAGAACAAGAATAGACTGTCGAGTTTCACATGAAAGTTCTCTTTTTCTGGCGATTTTGAGACTTTCATAGAACAAATAATTCTCCAGATTCTCAACTATCTCAAAGGAAGGTCAATTTTATAGCTTCTCTAATCAGTCAAACCATTTTCAGCTGTGCTAACATACTTGTACAAGGGTTTTCTCGGGTTTTCTAAACATCTATTAGCCTTCTTACACAGTTAGCAAACACAATGTATCATTAAAACACTGGAGCGGTGGTTGTTGTAAATGGTCCTCTATACACCTATGTAGATATTGCATTAAAAACCCAATGTTTGCAGCTAGAATAGTTATTTACCAAATTCACAATGTATAGAGTGTATTTCTGATTCATTTAATGTTAGCTTCACAAATAGACAATTTTTGTCTTTCAGGACTCCAAGTAAATGTGGGTAACAATACTTAGAATGTGTTCCACAGTGGTATAACTAGAGTTTGACGGGCTCCAGTGTAAAAATTGAACCTTGTTCCCCTTCATGTTGGTCAGATATACATGTCCTTGTAGAATTCTAAATCCTATAAGACTTTCATATTGCCCTCCCCCATAATGTAGTAATGTTGCCCATCATGGGCCCCTTCCAGTAATAATATCTCCCATTCTGGCATAATTTCCCTATCCTGGCCCCTTCCAATAATGATATGCCAAATCCTGGACCCCATCGTTGTATAATATCTTCTGTCTTAGGCCCCTTTCTTGTATAATATCCCCCTTCCTGGTATAACTTCCCCATTCTGGGCCTCTTCCAATAATAATGTCCAACATTCTGGGCACATATGAGTAGTAATGTCCCCTCTTCTGGTATAATGTTCCTTATTTTGGGCCACTTCTTGATACAATATCCACCATCGTGGTATAATGTCCATCATAATGGGCCCCCATGGTGGGTCTCTTCCAATAATAATGTCTCCAATTCTGGGGACCTACCAGTAATAATGTCCCCCATTCTAGTATAACATTCCCCATTCTGGGCAACTTCCTGGTATAATGTCCCCCATTCTGGTATAATGTTACCCATCCTGGGCATCTTCCAATAATAATGTCCCCCATTATGGGCACCCATCAGTAATAAAGTCTACTATTCTGGTATAACATTCCCCATTCTGGGCCACGCCCTGATATAATATCCCCCATCCTGGTATAATGCATCTGTGTATAATTTCCCCCATTCTGGCCCTCTTCCAATGATAATATCCCCCATTCTGAACACCTACCAGTAATAATGTCCCCCATTCTGAACACCTACCAGTAATAATGTCCCCCATTCTGAGCACCTACCAGTAATAATGTCCCCCATTCTGAGCACCTACCAGTAATAATGTCCCCCATTCTGAGCACCTAACAGTAATAATGTCTCCAATTCTGAGCACCTACCAGTAATAAGTCAGAATTCTGAGCACCTACCAGTAATAATGTCCCCCATTCTGAGCACCTAACAGTAATAATGTCTCCAATTCTGAGCACCTACCAGTAATAAGTCAGAATTCTGAGCACCTATTAGTAATAATATCCCCCATTCTGGTATAACATTCCCCTTTCTGAGCCACATTCTGGTATAATGTCCCCCAACCAGTTCCCTTCCAGTAATAATTTCCCCCATCCTGGTTCCTGCCTCATATGCAGTAAAAACATAAGCCCCAAAAAAACAAAGGTGAGATTGTGCTTTTTTCTCCATTTTATACTACTTGGAATTTTTCAATTTTTTTAGTACATTATATGGTAAAATTGACATGCCCCGTGGGGGCCATAGGGTACTCGGAGCCGGGTCTGACAAAGTCGTTGGGGAATGGGATGTCACGGTTGCATGACCTGGTCCGTGGCCCCAGAGCGGTCAATAAAAGGTTTAGGGGAATACATGGAGTATAGGGATTTAGGGATGGTTGTCATGATGCCACCCATATTTGGCTATTAGTGGCCGACGCTGTGGTTAGGGACCTCAGGGGATGATGGGATGGCAGCTGTGGTGGTTTTGCTCCCCATGGGTAGAGCGCATCCCCAGGGCAACCGGTGAGATGTTCGGGGATGGAGGGCAAGCAGGGTCTTTTCTGTTGGGCTAGGAGGATTGGGCGGTTTCTCCAGCAGGACTTCTGCAGCCTGCGCATCCTTTCAGTCTACTGCTCTTCGGGAGTGAAATGAACAGTCTCACACACAGTTCTGAGCTCTAAAGCCGGTTTACTTAGTTTTTCACTCCTGCTCGCGCCTCCGCACACAGTGACTCAATCCAGCAGCCACGGGTGGTCGACCAAGTTCCATGGCCCTAGTACGGCTGCCTTCTCGGCGGATGTGTCGGGAGTTAGCCACAGCTCCTCTAGATCTCGTGGCCTCCGGTTCCGTGGTTGGAATGTAGAGTCTCCTCGCCACCTTCAGGGCCGGTCCCCTGGTTCTCAACCTGCCCTTCCGCTTCACTTCTGACTTCGGGCGCATGGGTGGATCGCTCACTGCCGGTGCCCCTAGGGCTCCCTCTGCCTCTCTGCAGTCTGCTGTTCCGGGCCCAGGCGAGCTCCTCGCTGCTCAAGTCCTCTGGATCCACTTTCACTACTTCCTCTCTACTCCTTTCTGACAGCTTCTAACTAACTTCCTACCCTCCACTTTCCTCCCTGCTGTCCCACTGACTAACTGGGCCCTCTCTCTATCGGTTCTGCCCGCTGTTCCTGGGACTGGGTGTATTGGGTGTGTGGCGCCCCTGCGACCAGGGCGGCCACAGGGTGAACTGCAGCCAGACGAGGTAAGATGGTCCACTTAAAACATCCACACACAAGCAGACACACCCTACAGCTGAAGACAATAGTAGGAGAACAATGGGCTCGGCATCTAACACTAATATAGCTGGCAAGAGGATCCAGAGCTGACAACCAGGGAGGCAGAAGGAGCCTGGTGAGCCCAAATTACACCTAGGCCACTGGAGGGCTAGGCCAGGACAACCAGAGATCCGGCTCTGTAGAAGTGACTTGGGAGACTTCACGACCATAATCACGAGACAACCTGGTGTGGTATGGGAACTCTATGACCCGCAATCTACCTACCGCCACGGAGTAGGAACACAGCCATCGCACTAGGGCTAGTGACCTTAAAGCAGAGGGAATCATCACTAAAGAGCCCGTGACGGCCAGACCAAACCTGTGAGCAAGGACAGAGAGAGAGAGACAAGCAGGGCCTGAAAGGTATCTTGAGGGAAGCGACGCAGAGGAACCGTCTGAGCTGCAGTCGAACCCGGGTCCCCGGTAATGTGTAAGAACTTTAACTGTGAACTGTGCTGTAACTTGCTTTTAAGAGCAATGGAAAGTAAAGTACCCAGACAGCTCAAAAGTGCCTGAGAGTGTGTATAGCTAAAATGCAGCAGAACCCCCACCTGTGAAGCCGCCTTGCTGTCCCTGCCTGCTGGCTGTAGAAGCTGCAGGAGAAGAGCCGATACAGCATCCAGAGTACGCAGCCCCCACTACACCTGCCCCGGAGACACCCAGCCCTACCCGTGGAGGGCTTACCATCAACACTGCCTCTCATCGCGATCCCCTGGCAGGAAAACTGCAGCGGTGGTCACCCTGATCACATACTACGGGTGGCGTCATGACAACCTCCCCTGTACACATCCCCTTTTTCAACTGAACCCCAGGGCACAGGACCGGGTTACGACCCCCGTGACTCCCCAGCGACAGTAACAGCGATCAGGTTCCTGAGTACCGAACGGCCTGGGGGCGCCTCAGGTGCTTTTGTGGGTGACTGGACTTACCATCCCGTTTACTGAGAACAGGAATACCACACCCGTGGATTGGGTGCAGTACCCCTCTGTGGCGACCAGACTGCAAGGGCGCCACAAAATGAAGGGCGTCAATTAACACTGCAACTCGTCAAAAATGGTCTGCATTGTTTAGGGTTTAAAATGGAAGTCAAAGACAATAACCCCGATGCTCCGTTTCTCTGTCCACTGTGCTGCCATATGAGCAGAGAACAAGACGTGTCATACGATGATATACGGTAAGGGCCACACACTGTGCAGTATATAGCGGAGCTCTGTATACTGACACTCTGCATATATCCTGCTTTGTGATGGTGTACTGCGCAGGAAGTCTCACTCATCATAACCTCTGACCTCAGCGCTATAAATCCTGCACCAGAGGCCTGATATTCACTATGTTCCTCCATTATTTCAGAATTCTTGCTTCACTATGTCAGCTAGGGGCACAATGGTGTCTGTATTCTTCCTCACATAGTGCAGCATTACAGTATATATGAGATAATGTTCCCCCACTGTAAATTATAAGACCATTAGAGGACACGGAGGATTAGGGAGACAATAAAGGAGTTTATACAGTTGGGAGATTTTCTAATTTCAGATACTTTATAATAAAGACTGATTTTCCCTTATGATGTACTGTAAACCGCGGGTGCTGCAGAACTGTTTTTGAAGAGTAAGGGGAGATTGCTGTTTGTCTTGGGTTGATTAGGTGTTTAATATTATCTAATGCAGCAGCTGAGCTTGTACTATGATGTTCTGCAGCAGCTGAGGTGTTTATTAGGTTCATCAGCTGACGTTTGTATTAGGGTGTGTGCACACGATGAGTATACGCAGCGTTTTGGACGCAGCGTCTTGCCGCTGCGTCCAAAACGCTGCGTCGTACAGTACTAGCATAGTGGATGGGATTTCAAGAAATCTCATCCTCACTATGCGTAACCCGCCCGCGGCATCTTTGGAGCTGCGGTGCGGGTTGCCGGGAGTCCGCTCCTCTGCATCATGTTCATCTCATGCTGCGGAGTCGGAAGCGGCTCCCATCGGGTGACTGCAGGGAGAAGCCGCCCCGCACCCGCCGCACATGGTGAGTACAGGGCGGCTGCGGTCTCCCTGTGGCCACCCGCGGCTTCCCTCAGGTCTGGAGGAGCTGCGTCCAACACGCAGCTCCTCCGGACCGTGTGCACGTACCCTTATTATGTTCTGTAGCAGCGGAGGTATGTACTGTAAGGTTCTGCAGCAGCTAAGATATATATTATGATGTTCTGCAGCAGTTGAGTAGTATATGTGGAGCCCACTGGGATGGGGTACTCGGTACTGGACCGGGGTATCACGGAGGGTATCATGGCATTCCTTGGTCCGGACCGTGTCCCGAGCCCACAAGTAACGGGGGATAATTACAGGGGAGTTTGTCGTGACGCCACCCTCACATTGTGGTCAGGGTGACCACCGCTGCTGCAGAACCTCCGGGGATGATGTTTAGCAGCCGGTGATGTAACAGCTCTCCGCAGGTAGAGCCTGGTTCCCCGGGGCAGTGATGATAATAGTCTATGATTGATGCTATGGATGTTGCAGGATAGGCGTGATAGTAGAGGTGATGGCAGTTTGTGAGGGAAAGTAGGGCTTGAGCAAAATAATTACACAGACTCACAGTTTTTTGTAGTTTTTCCAAGTCTTTACTGCAGATGTTGGTAGCAGAGTACTGTCCACGGAGTCTGTACTGGGGCCGGGTTGCTCCCACCCTGACCGGGTCCTTGGCTTCCCACTCCTGAGCTGTATGTGGCCCTGCTGCCGCTTTAGCTAGGCTGCTGGCCCTGTCTCTCCTCACAGGTACCCCCTTGCTAGGCAACTTGAGTCTTATCCGTGTGTTTCTGACCCTGCCGTGTTGCTTTGCTGAGGTACAGTGTAGATCTATAACCTCCACTAGTCCGGTGTTTACTTTGCTGCTTGTTTCAGTCACAGTTTCGGATCCGGTATCTGGTGTTTGCGCTCCTCCAGGGCGAGTTATGAGGCAACTCAATCTCCAAGATGTGTTCCTCCGTTTTCTAAACTCCTCTCCTCAGACCCTGGCTAGGCCTGTAATTGAGTAGCAGACTGTGGAGAAGCCTAAGGCAGCCCCTTTACACCACAGTCTCTCTTCCTCAGTTCTCCTAGGAACTGAACTAACTACTTCCTCTCTACACCAGAATATATAGGGGAGCTGCTTTAGCTTCCCCTTCTGGCCTAGAGGCGCTAGTGCAGTGTTAGGTGTTGTGTGGGGAGTGAACCCTTATTGATGTTACTGTGGCACATTAACCCCTGGGGTGCCACATTCCCCCTTAGTGAAAGACAGTACTCCGTGACTGTAGAAAAACAAACAATTAATATATCAATGCAATAAATATTTACAGAGCCTTAAAAATAAAAGTACAAAAACCACTAAAAGCTCAAAAAGAGTCCAAAAGTTCAAAAATAGCAGTCTTTCCAGGGGTTTAGTCTATTGCCTCCGGGCTGATGAATATTTACAAGTAAGTCTATACCACAACCAGTTCCGTGAAGTAAGGTAATTCCCTGTAGGTTATATATAAAGGAACAAACATGCGGCTCCAATCTAATCGCGTTACCAATGTAACTCTCTGGTGCCCTTTTAACAACCAGTTATGTGGTAGTTATGGTCCGTAAATAAATAAAGAAGAAGTTCAAGAATATGCAAGAAGTTCATACAGGACAGTCTCTGTAGGTACTGGGCTTTTTTTAACATTGCAAAACAATATAAACACGTACGGGTGTCTCTGGTTTGTAAGCGCAGTAGACTTCAAAGCCCTCGGGTCACCGCATAAGAGGCCAAGTTCTTACTCTCCGTGACTGCCACCTAACACCATGCTACTCTCATCCTTTTTGTACATTCACTTTCTACCGGGTTCTATTAAACTTTATAACAACATATTTACATTTCATATTTACTTCATATTTGATTTTACATTTTAATTAGGGATGGGCGAATCCTGAAATACTCGGAATCGCTGGACTCTAACGAGTCCGGGTCCGAGACTCAGTACTCATTGCGAGGCCAGCGAGTCCGAATAGTAACCTGTACTTTTGCAGTGTATCTATACAGATACACTACAAAAGTACCCTAAAATTTAATCTAAGGGGTGAAAAACAATAAACATTCATACTCACCTTCTGTGGGGCCTGTACCTTATGTACCGGGACCGGTACCGAAGACCTCCGGACGTCACAAGACCTCAGATCACCGGGAGAAGATGGGCTGAAGGACCTGTGAGATTTCAGCCAATCAGCATGCGGCTAGCGGTCACATGGGTTTGTCACGTGGCCGCACTGCCAGCCAATGAGCGATTTGGCAATCTGATTGGCTGGCAGTGCGGCCACGTGACAAACTCATGTGACCGCTCTGCCGCATGCTGATTGGCTGAAATCTCACAGGTCCTTCAGCCCATCTTCCCCGGTGATCTGAGGTCTTGTGACATCCGTAGGTCTTCGGTACCGGTCCCGGTACCCACAGGCCCCACAGAAGGTGAGTATGAATGTTTATTGTTTTTAACCCTTAGATTAACTTTTAGGGTACTTTTGTAGTGTATATGTATAGATACACTGCAAAAGTACAGGGACTCACTACCCCCGAGTAATTCCTAAGGAAACTCGGCGAGTAGCGAGTCCCCCGAGTCCGCTAGTATTCGGGCGAGTCCCGAATAGTAGCGAGTAATTCGCCCATCCCTAATTTTAATCTTTGTACCTAGCCAGTATCTGACCCTGGGTACTACGCTCTGATCTGCGTAATGCTGGTGTACTGGGTGTACTTAGCCCAATGGTGTGGGTGGATATGTACCTACTTGGAGTGTCTGGTACTATTGCAGATGGAGATCTGACTGTAGGACTGGCAAGCTCACTGGGACCAGGAATTGGTTCTTCCTCTTCAGGCTCGACTTCCAGTTCGTCATGTCTTGGGACTTCTGGTTGTACAGGTTCCAGTGTTGGTTAAACCATTGGTGGGAAAGGAATCATTGGCACTACAACTGCTCCGTAGTAATTTGGCCATGTTTTGGGGAAGTCTCCTAGAACGGTATGGAATACTTACTTCATCTTCTTGACAGGTTACTTCTGGTGTCTTCAGGGTTTCAGGACACGTTTTGAAATGGTCTCTTGACACAACTGCTGACGTTCTTCCTTCATCTTTTCTTATTAGACACATTTTGGCATTGTCTAAATTGGATGGTAAGACTGTATATGGGGTGGTTTCCCACTGATTATCCAATTTGTTGGTGCGTCTCTTTCTCTTGAGAACTTGCTCACCGGGTTGTAATGGAGTTGGTTGAGCACGTTGGTTAAAGGTTCTGTCTTGCCTTGCTCTAGCTTGCTGAAGATTTTTCTCTGCGCACTCCTGTACTTAGCGAGACTGCTGTTGACGTAGAGTATCCCAATTGAATTCTTCAACTTCTGCGTCTGGCTTCAGAATTCCCATATCTAAATCAATTGGCAGCTTACCGGGTCTTGCACGCATAAGGTAGGCTGGGGTGCAGTTTTTAGAACTCACCGGGAAATGGTTGTACAAGTCTACCAAATCGAGTAATTTCTCTGGCCATTGATTTCTCTCTAAATCTGGTAATGTTTTCAACAGGTCAATCACAATATGGTTCATCTTCTCGCATAAGCCATTGGTTTGGGGATGATAAATAGGGATGGGCGAATCTACTCGCTAGGACTCGTTACTCGGCGAGTAGTAAGGGACTCGCAGGACTCGTTACTCGGCGAGTTTCCCAGTGATTACTCGCACGAGTCCAATGCAAATCAATATCAATCCTAGTTTTGTCAGAAACGCTGACAAAACTAAGATTGCCATTGTTTGCATTAGACTCGGCTACTGTGCCAGTGATAGCAGGGAAACTGGCAAATAACTGCTGTTACATTGCGAGCCGAGTCCAGCTGTCTGCTCTGTGCAGCTCCAAGGTCCTAGAGCCCGCCTGCTCACAGACATGATGTAGCAGTGCTGAGATTGTTCTCAGTCTGCTCATTCCCTGTGCATAGACATCTATCTATGCACAGGGGATGTAGCAGAGAGGACATCGCGTTTTGGACTACGTCGGACGGAAGAGGATTTTTTTAATTAAAGATGGAGTCCCTAATGGCTTTTTTTTTTATTTCAAATAAAAATTTTTCTCTGTGTTTTTTTAACCCTTTATTGGAGATTCTTAGTGGCTGGGTCAAACGTGGCCTGACATTAAGAATCTTGGGCTTAATACCAGCTTGTATAACAAAGCTGGTATTAACCCCTTTATTACCCAGCGTGCCACCGCCACCAGGGCCGCTGGAAGAGCGGGGTTCAGCGCCAGAGGATGGCGCTTCAATGAACGCGCCATCTTCTGGGGCGGCTGCGGGCTGCAATTTGCAGCGGGGGGTGCCCAGAAAGCTTGGGCAT
>JARQOC010000005.1:39263407-39329075 GCA_033576535.1 Allobates femoralis
ACGGTTCCAGCAGCAGCTGCATTTTCTGAGCGATCGAGCTGGTTGTGTGTGACACAACCTTATCAGGTGAGCAATTCTGATTTTAGACCTTTTATCTTGTCTAAAAAAGATAAGACCCTATTGCGCATTCTCAACTTTTTTAGATGTCAAAAAGCCCATTTGGCCTATTTGAAATGACCAATGCTATTATAGACATGCAATAATTGGGGGCCCCATTGATGTTTTTGAATCAAGGCCCATGACCTTCAAGTTACACCACTGTATACCGGTAATAGTATGAAAGTGATTGGACAAGAATTGGTATCTTTATGATCTTACTGTTCATTAATACATCATAAAGCTGCATTATTTAGTACATTGGCACAAACCTTCAATCTGCTAGCGGCCTGTATGTCATGGTGGATATCAGCAGTTTTTTTCATTTGCTCAGTTCTCTATAAGTTCTCCCCAGTCCTACCAAATACTTCATGTGTTATTCCACTCAGTATGTTATCTCATCATTAACTCTTCAATTAAGACCACCCAGAAAGAGTTCACTAGAGTTGGGTTAATGCCCTACAACTTGCCCGCTTATTGCCCGCTTACACGTAGTGCTGCCTTGTGTTGCAGGGCTTTATCTATGTGATGTGATTTACAGTACTGGAGTGCATTACTTTCAGTCCATCTGTTCTTACACATGGATGTTAGCAGCTGGAAACCTTTTTTACAAGCTCTTCCACCCCAGCGACACAATAAAACAATTAGCTGAAGTATTCTGTATGCAACAAAGAGAGGCCTCCAGTCCTGATAAAGGGGGGCAGCCTTTATCTGCCAAGTGTTCATCTGCCTATGTAATGGTGAGGGTGCTACATTGTGTGTCATCAGTCCTATCTCAGCATCCGCTGACAACTATCGAATGAGTTTTATAACTCAATGTTATTATTATTATTTATTATTATAGTGCCATTTATACCATGGCGCTTTACATGTAAAATGGGCATTCATATATTCTGCAAAAGAAAGAGTGATCTGGTGATCTGGTGAGCTTGGGAATTCAAAAAGATCTGTAGGTCTAGGGAAGACAACAGTGGTTGATGATCACAGAATCCTTTCCATGGTGAAGGAAAACCCCTTCACAATATCCACCCAAGTGAAGAATAATCTGCAGAAAGTCAGTGTTTTAGTATCTGAGTTTACCATAAAAAGAAGACTTTATGAAAGCAAATACAGAGGAGTCACCACAAGGTGCAAATACAAAGGAGTCACCACAAGGTGCAAATACAAAGGAATCACCACAAGGTGCAAATACAGAGGAGTCTCCACAAGGTGCAAATACAAAGGAGTCTCCACAAGGTGCAAATACAAAGGAGTCACCACAAGGTGCAAATACAGAGGGGTCACCACAAGGTGCAAATACAAAGGAGTCAGCACAAGGTGCAAATACAGAGGAGTCACCACAAGGTGCAAATACAAAGGAGTCTCCACAAGGTGCAAATACAAAGGAGTCACCACAAGGTGCAAATACAGAGGAGTCACCACAAGGTGCAAATACAAAGGAGTCTCCACAAGGTGCAAATACAAAGGAGTCACCACAAGGTGCAAATACAGAGGAGTCACCACAAGGTGCAAATACAGAGGAGTCTCCACAAGGTGCAAATACAGAGGAGTCACCACAAGGTGCAAATACAAAGGAGTCACCACAAGGTGCAAATACAGAGGAGTCTCCACAAGGTGCAAATACAGAGGAGTCACCACAAGGTGCAAATACAAAGGAGTCACCACAAGGTGCAAATACAAAGGAGTCTCCACAAGGTGCAAATACAAAGGAGTCACCACAAGGTGCAAATACAAAGGAGTCACCACAAGGTGCAAATACAAAGGAGTCATCACAAGGTGCAAATACAGAGGAGTCACCACAAGGTGCAAATACAAAAGAGTCACCACAAGGTGCAAATACAAAGGAGTCACCACAAGGTGCAAATACAAAGGAGTCTCCACAAGGTGCAAATACAAAGGAGTCACCACAAGGTGCAAATACAAAGGAGTCACCACAAGGTGCAAATACAGAGGAGTCTCCACAAGGTGCAAATACAGAGGAGTCACCACAAGGTGCAAATACAAAGGAGTCACCACAAGGTGCAAATACAAAGGAGTCACCACAAGGTGCAAATACAAAGGAGTCTCCACAAGGTGCAAATACAAAGGAGTCACCACAAGGTGCAAATACAAAGGAGTCACCACAAGGTGCAAATACAGAGGAGTCTCCACAAGGTGCAAATACAGAGGAGTCACCACAAGGTGCAAATACAAAGGAGTCACCACAAGGTGCAAATACAAAGGAGTCATCACAAGGTGCAAATACAAAGGAGTCACCACAAGGTGCAAATACAAAGGAGTCTCCACAAGGTGCAAATACAAAGGAGTCACCACAAGGTGCAAATACAGAGGGGTCACCACAAGGTACAAAGGATTAAAAATAGAAATACCATATTAGACTTTGCAAAAAAACTTCTAAAGAAGTCACCTAGTTCTGGAAAAGCATTTTGTAAACCGATGAAACTAAGATGAGCCTGTACCAGAATGATGGGAATAAGAAAGTATCGACAAGAGTTGGATGGCTTCATTCTCTATAACGTGACAGTGTGATGACCGGGCATGTATGGCTTCCAATGGCCCTGGGGCACTGGTGGTTATTGATGATGTGACTGAAGAGACAGAAGCCAGCGGATGAATTCTGAAGTGAACAGGGTAAGACTTTCTGCTCAGAGTCAACCAAACCCAGAGAGGTTGATTGGACAGCGCTTCACAGACTGACAGACAATGCAAAAGCAAAGAAGTGGAATATCCTGCAATTGCCGATGTAAGGAATAAGCAATATTCCAATAGCAGCCATTTTGTCAAATTATCATCATATCTCACTCCTCGGAGATAGCCCCCACCTTTCTTGGCCCAAGGCATATTCAATCAGTATGTTAATTAACCTGAGGAAACACCAAAGAGTCACACAATAGAGCTTCCGAAGGGATAGTTAAGTGACACCAGAGTGTGAAAACTAATCTCCTTCTATCACAGAAAGGAAGTTTTTTTACATAGCCCACATAGGCCGGAGATGAATAATAACTTTTAATATTTCATGACCCGTCCTTCCTGTAAATATGTCTAGCATAAATATGGAATCTAGAGATTCAGACGGTCATCACACTTATTTTATATAAATGTGCGATGATCATAAGTACCCTAAACTTAATTTTGACCAGTAGGATGCCAGCAGAGTAGTCATGTATCATATCATTGCGAAGCTAAAATCATAACCGAAAATATGAGAGCATTGTCTTTCGCCTACGATGCTCACAGGCAAAGGTATGACCCATAATAGTTTTTGGAAATCTCATGTCCCAACTCAGAGGGTGGGAGTTATGAGACAGCCCAGGGGCAGGTGATGGGTGTGAGATGGGAAGGCTTCTTACAGTATAAAAATGTCTCACCTCTTCTCCATCTTGGTATTCTTATGAAGAGGCAATTATTATTACATCAAGCCAGAGTATACCCAGGTACCAGGTTGGCCCATGCTGCCCTTGTGGTGCCACCAGCATTAAGGTAATTAATCGTATGTGTCTTTAATTCTGTGTGTATCTCATTTATCTTTTATTTGCATAACTGACTGTACCATTTGTAATATCTTATGATACCTGTACAAATAAATATAAATCAAGTGTGCCAATGGGGTTATTCTATATATAAATTTACTCATGAGTTGCTCTTTTTTCTTGATCATGAATCCCCACCTCCATGTGCTCAATTAATGCTACCTGTGTTGGTTTCTGACCCAATATAAACCCAACCGCGGACCAGACTTATGTCAAATGAGGAACTGGTGGCAGCAATTAGTGCTTGGGGTTATTCAGGGCCTATATGAGTGACAGGGTGGTAGGTATTGTATGGGCTTCTGGACGCAGACCAGAAGGCATATATCACCCTCATTGAGAGGTGCCTTAATAAACCAGCGCTGACAGGGCAGCTCTGGCTCCTATTTTATCCTCAGGTAGTTCCCTGACTAGCCTGAGTTTAGAAGAGGTGCTATAGAGCTGCCAGATTTGGTGGCTGATTCTTCACAGCCGAGTCCTCACCAGATCTCAACCCCTTTGAACTGCATTTCACATGCATAGAACGAAACCTAAAGTAGAAAGACCACAAACAAGGAACAATTGAAGTCACCGCAGTAAACGCCGGTAAAGCGTCACAGGAAGAAACCAACAATGGGGAAATCTAAGGCCGGCTTCACACCATGATTTTCAGCTGTCAGGCTGTGTCCGGTGTTTTGCAGGATGCACCGGACACAACCTGACAGCCTCAGATGCGCACAAACTGAGGGAAAATATGCCCTCTAATCCTGTTTTAAACATGAATCGTTTTTGCACGTCTCTGGTGCTGTACAGTGCTGAAATTTCAGCAGAGCGGGTGCAGGGGAGCTGCCCATGGTGCTGACATTACAGACGTGGAGCTCTCCAGGTGCTGAGCTTCAGCGGGGGCAAGCGCGGCTGCATGTCAGACCCGCCGCTCTTTCAGCATCAGGCATCCGGGAACCAGTTTGTTTTTTTGCCGGATCCGGCGCGATCTGACGCCCATAGACTCCCATGTTATGGGCGCCGGATCGCCCCGGATCCGGGTGGATCCGGTTTTGTTTGTTTTTTGCACGGACACAAAAAATGATGTAAACTCCCGATTTTGAGTCCAGGGCAAAAAGAAACAAAACTGGATCCTCCCAGAAAACAACAAAATCGGATGGCAAATAACAGCCATCCAGCACCATAGGGATGCATGGGAAAACTGATGAAACAAAAGAGGAGGATTCTGCTAATCAAAAACAAGCAGCGGTTGACTTACAGACACCCAGAGGATATTTCAAGTGAATTCCTGCACTGTTATAAAAACCTTTATTATCTAAATTTAAGTCCAGGGGCTGTACAATCCTCTCTGATGGATATTAACTCTTTTCTGGATTCCTTGAGCCTTCCCCTCTCTGACTACTGAAGAGGTGGATCTTCTTAATTGTCCCTTTCAGAATTCTGATATTGCAGAAGCAGTGAAATCCCTCAAAATTGGGAAAAAGCCTGGGCCCGATGGCTTATCTAATGAGTATTTCAAACATGTTGCTGACATCCTGACACCTTATTTAACTAGACTTCTTAATTTGGCCTCCATGTCATCCCTTCTTCCTGCAGAATGGCAGGCACGGTACTGACTAAGGAACGTGTCTCTGACTGTGGAGCCCATCTGACCACAGCTAAAGTAAAATACAGTTCAGTGCCCAATTCCCCCCTTCCACCATTCCCCAGGTGATTGCATGAATTTGGCTGCGAAGTAGCCAATGGTGTCTAAGGGGAAGGGGCATCAGGCCACACCTACAGGGGTTAAATTCAGGGGTCCAGCTCATTAACATTCTCTTTTTCTCCGGCGGACCCCTGGAAGCATTTGTGTGTGAAGCCCCTGCAGTGATGTCTGATCCCCTGATGGAGACCCTGCGACAGAGAACGGCACAGGAAGGTGAGCGTTGGCTACAAGCCCTGATTTCTGGCCTCAGCGCTCCCCTCCCTGTGCCCTCTCCTGACCCTCTGCATGCGCTGCCCTCTCCTGCTTCTCCTATTCTCCCCCAAGCTGCCTGCCCTCCGATGGGCTCTCCCCTGAGCCATTGGGCTCCTCCATGGTTTCGGCCCCATGCTCCAACACCGCCCCCCTACTCGCATCCACCCTGCCTCTGTCCTCCTCCCTTACCACTGGCCCGCAGTCATCTGCAGCACTCCCCGCTGGGCCCTCGTCCCTCACCAGCAGTCTTACCGCCGGTCCTGACCCAGTTCAGGCAGGCCGGCGATGCACCCGGCGCCCTCGCCCTCCACAGCGGCTCCAGAATGCCGTAGAGGCATCGGGCCATGGGCGGCAGGAGAGGAGGCATGGTGCGGTCCCCCACGTGCGACTGGCCCCCTGCGGCGCCCGGAAACCAGCCGTTAAGCGCCGGGTCCAGGAGCCGATATTAGCCATGCCCCTTCCGCCGCATCACATCCGGTCGGGCGTATCGCCGCCCACTGACACACCGCATGTCCCGGCGATCTTGTGCCCAGTCAACATCTTCCCTGCTGATGGCATCGATGCGATGCCTCCACAGACAGGGCGGAGGAGATCCCATACAGCTGGAGAGCGCCCTGACCGGTCCAAGCTGACCGAGGAGAGCGCTCTCCAGCGGAACTGCCTGGCCACCTCCTCCCCTCCTGCAGGGTCATATGTGATGCCTGCACTGGGGGACAGGGAGTCAGGGCAGAGTGTCATCATGACTGACAGTGCAGCAGCAGAGCGCGCTGATCGGCCCAACCTGACCGATGAGAGCGCCCTGCAGCTAAATTACCAGGACAGGGACACAGTCAATAAAGAGAGTGCACCAATCACCACTGCTACCCCCACAATACCCCCACATACTACCCCCTCAGTACAAGCACCACATAGTACACTGTATACACCTCACCCGGCCCCCTCATACATACAGGTGAATAACGCCAAACACAGCGAGGTTGCACATACCACAGCGCATTACAGTAACGCCTCCACACGTCCCATCACATCCCAATACACGTTACATCATAGTAACAGCCCCGCTACCTCACCTCAACATGCTTCAATCACCCCCAGCTCATCCCATAGTCCCAGCAGACGCAGGCATAGACGCCGCAGATCCTCCTCATGCAACTCCCGCCATCATTTCCGCTGTCCCTCTGACAGGCGTGTATCACACGACTACCGGAGACACAACTCATGTAGGAGCTGCCCCAGGTCTCGGACCTCTAGATGCCATTCCCCATACTCATCCAAATGGTCCGGCACATCTGAAAGGGAAATCTGTCTCCATCTCGCAGAGCTTCCAGCAGGAGGTACCAGGGCATTGCCCCTCCATCACTGGGAGACACTCCTCCTGCCATTGCCCGAGCGGGAGCTGGAGTCCCTCCATCATCAGGAGACACTCGTCCTGCTATCGCCCGAGCGGGAGCTGGAGTCCCTCCATCATCAGGAGACACTCCTCCTGCGTCACATGGCGATGTGCTTTTCACAACAAACTTAGACAACACCATACATAACAACGCACAGAACACTCATAGACGAGAGCTAGTCTCAGCCGTTACAGCTCTAATACAACACTTCACTGGATCAACTAACACCAAAGCGGCCCCTCAACTAGCGAGCGTACACAAAGATCTGTTCTTCTGCGGCATTAGCCCACTAGGCGCCCACGTAGACCCAGAAACCAGACACAGAATATGGAATAATGATTATATTGACATATGATCGTTATTATCAGCCGACCAACAGACAGTGGATAAAGAAACAAAAACAAGTGATCGTTTATATGAGAGAAATAGACCAAAAATAGCGCAAACAATGAACAACTGGCTACAAGCATTCGGAGTCCTAGGCTGCATAATGGGCCAGAAGCATCTGGAACGCTGCTCAGAATTATTTATATATCAAGATTTCATATATAATTCATACAAAACCCACGGTGGTTCTGCCAGACGGATGTATGATGAAGAGTTCCGAAGGCGTCTGGCCCTGCAGCCCAATCTAGGCTGGGGAGTCAAAGCGACGGAGACGTGTGGTTACGACTGATGCTATCACAGGACCTGCCCCCCCCTCGTTTCTTCAATAAACTCTAATCCAACACTCAGTGGTTGTACACTGCCGGGTCAGTAACTTAAAATGCTCGTGAACTCACCGACGTCTTGTGTCAAAATCAAATATCATCACAATATCGCATACACATGAGTACCCATTATCTACTTCGCCAAATATCGAGTACCCATCACCTACTTTGCCAAATATCGAGTATCCATCACCTAATTCGCTTTGCCCTTATATCAAATATCGCATACACATCACCTAATTCACCAAATATCGCGTACCCATTACCTACTTCGCCAAATATTGCGTACCCATCACCCACTTCGCCAAATATCGCGTACCCATTACCTACGTCGCCAAATATCGCGTACCCATCACCTACTTCGCCAAATATCGCGTACCCATCACCTACTTCGCCAAATATCGCGTACCCATCACCTACTTCGCTAACTTGATGGCCCGGTATGCCCACTAAAAGTAGTCAAACGCTTTCATTCACATACAAGCAATTCTCAATATAGCAAAAACGGGGCCAAATTCCTAAGAAATACGGGACACGCTTTTGCAAATGAATTAACACATCTTGTATATTTCAGGAGGCTGAAGGCCCACCCCCCCCCAGGGAGCTGGTAATATTGTTGAAACATGCCATTGACAACTATGGCCACATCACCCGCACAAGAGCCGAAGTCCCTCCATCACATGGAGTCACTCCTACGTCCGTAACTCGAGCGGGAGCTGGAGTCCCACCATCACTGGGTGTCGCTCCTCCTGCCATCACCCAAGCCCGATTTGTAGTATCGACAATCGGTGGCGTCACAGAGATAGTATTGATTGGCGGTAATGAAAAAAAACATAGAACGTTAACCTACTTCTGCAAGGAGATGTGTTAAGGCAATCAATCATCCATATGAAGGGCGGAGATATACAAAGCCAAAGTTCATAACAGCTCGTTGGCCATTCACCTGTCTTCACAGACAGGGCTCTCGGCGACGAGCCCATTATGCGTTCGAGCAAGATCGCCGACTTTTACACAGTAAGGAGTACAGATATAGTATGTTTAACCTGATTCTTCCCGGAAAAGATATTGGTGTCAGTAGGATTGGATAATACATGCTGGAGCAATGTTTGGACAAGATCGACAAATACTACACGGTAATGAGAAGATTCTAGAGTTTTTTACCTGGAGATGTTATTGGTGTCAGCAAAATGGGATTCTGCATGTCAACACAACGTTTGGGCTCGGTTAAGAGGTACATCACCACCAACAGGAAGGAGATAACGCAGCATTACTACAAACGAATAGACATTGGTCTCGACATATTGTGTACAGACATTGGCCTCGTTATATTGCTTACAGAATGGAGTGCAGCAGGCCTTTATGGTGATGGGTGTGGGGTCGGAGTCCTGTGTAGGGGGTACACATGATCCTCCGTGGCGGAAAATGTGGAGAAGGGCAAAGGTTTGTAACCGCTCATTGGCCAGCTCGCCTGTCCCTCGCAGACAGGGCATTCAGCGATGAGCACGTTATGATAAGTAAGTGCCTTTCTCTGCTCACGAAAAATTAATAAACTGTGACCGACCTGTTTCAACCCATCTAGGCCTGTCCGTGTTGTCATTATGGGTCTGGTGGTAGGGAGAAGGCACTGTTTGAGACACACAGGTCTCCACAGTCATGCAGGAAGCATTAATTACAGTAATTCCCAAGGATAAAGGGGATGCCCTAAATGTCAGAGATTATAGGCCCATTTCACTCTTAAATACTGATGCTAAAATTATAGCCAAAGTTGTTGTTAATAGACTATCTAAGTACACAACTCGCTTAATTCATACTGACCAAACGGGTTTTGTCAGTGGCAGAAGTACTATGGACGCCACGAGAACATTATTCCATATTATATCATATGTAGAAAGGTCAAATCTTCCCACCTTGCTGATTTCTCTAGATGCCGAAAAGGCTGTTGACAGAGTAAATTGGCTGTTGTTATTTGAGTCCCTTAAAAAATTCGTTTTTTCTGGTCCCATATTTAATATTATTAAGCTTTGTATTCCCATCCATCCGCCAAAATTCTAACAAATAATGTTGTGTCTGACTCCTTTAGAATTACCAATGGAACTCGACAGGGATACGCTCTGTCCTCTACTTTATTTCATTTCTTTTTAGAACCATTGGTGGAGGCAATACGGTCACATGAGGGGATCCGGGGATGTCCATTACATGGGCGTCAACACGTTGCATCTCTATTTGCAGACGATTTACTGATTATTCTATCAGATCCTCTGGTGTCTCTTAGGAATCTGTTGGACATTGTTGAGAGATTCTCTGGAGTCTCTCTTTATAAATTGAATACTAATAAGACACAGGTTTTGCCCTATCATATTGAACATCACCTATTAGGTATTCTAAAAACTAAATTTAATTTCTCCTGGTCACTGTCAGAAATTCCCTACTTGGGAATCACCATTACTAAACCTCTATCTAACATGGTTGATAAAAATGTATCAGATACTGTTAAATCCCTTTCGAAAGATGTGTCTTATCTGTCTAATTTAGAGGTCTCCTTGATGGGACGTATTGCGGCATATAAAATGTTGATACTTCCCAAAATGCTATACCTCTTCCGTTCCCTCCCTGTGGTCATCCCTCAGAAATATTTTAAACGTCTCCAGACACAACTTAGCCGATTTATTTGGCGAGGGAAATTTCCTAGAATTGCAGGTACCACTCTAGAAAAACATAAATTACATGGAGGTTTAGGTATGCCCAATCTTAGGGCCTATTATCTAGCTATCATTACTCAAATTAGTTCACGATGGTGGAGTACTGAATACTCACCATCCTGGGTAAATATAGAACGGTCCATCATGAAGCAACAGAATCCTGCATTGTTTATTGTTTTATACCTCCTTAATCCAAAAAAGAGACTTCCCCTAGAGACCCCACTTAAGGCCACTATCAAGGCTTGGAGAACATTTAAGCAGATTTCTAAAACCATCTTCTCTCCAGTTTCTCCTGTCTGGCTCCCAATAGATATTTTTTCCTGGTTGTGTCCATCTCTTATGGTACCTTTACACGCCGCGACGGCAGGCTGGATACATCCCGCTACTTCACGTGCACGAGAACGCTCAAACGGCTACAAACGGTCAACGCACCCTCTTTACACGCCGCCATAAGGTGCGCTACGCCACGCTACATCTGTAGCTAGCTACATCGCCGGGTGTGTCAAGTAGCCAGCTGTAGCTTAGCGTACCACGTTTACACAGCGCTACAATAAGCTAATATGGGCGGACCTGGTACAGCAGTGACAGCACATAGGCGTGCCACAATCTTGGATTACGAGCCGTCCGTACGATGATAGGACAGCGCAATATCATCCTGATTGGCCAGGCATCGCAGGAGGCTGAGAAACACAGCACGCTCGAGCGATTGTGTAGTGTGACTGGTCAGCTCCTTAAATATGCCGCCCTAGGCAGCGACTACCAATCGTCATGCAGGAGCTTCCTCCAATGATCGGTGATGGGGCGCGGTATTCCAGAGCCTGGGTCACGCCTTAGCTACATTGCAGCTACAGCCCCGGGTGTCCAGAGTTCCCTTCCGTTGCCTCTTTACACGCCGATACAGCTCGCTACCATCGGCGATGTAGCCATCAGTTTTCGAGCAGAGCCCATAAACAGATGTATCTGTCGCCGGCTGTAGCGTCGCGTCTTCAGACGCCGCTACGACGGGCTACATTGACGCTACAAGCTACATTTGTAGCCTGTAGCGGGCTGTATCCAGCCTGCCGTCGCGGCGTGTAAAGGTACCAGAAGAGTAGGAATATGAGGTATGTGTCTGACGTGTTCGATGGTGAGAGGTTAGCATCTTTTGAGGTTGTCTCTTCTCGTTTCAGCCTACCTGAATCTGACAGACCTACTTGGACTTTAAACAACCCATGTCTAGACTTTACACTACCCAACAATATTGACCTCCTACTTCGTCACACTGGAAGCCAACTTGTGTGGAAAACTAATCATATCTATAAAACTTTTAATAAGAATGTGACTTTTAATAATTCTAGATTCTATACAGTATGGGATCACCAACTTGACATCGATAATCATACTTTACATAACCAGTTGCCCATCATTTTAAAACATATTTACTCCTCTGTGCCCTGCTCAACACTTCTGGAAACTCAATATAAAGTATATACCAAGTGGTATTTTACACCTTTAAAATTGCACAAGATAGACCCTACTGGTTCTAATTTATGTTGGAGAAAATGTGGACTAGTGGGATCTGTCCGTCATATTTTTTGGTCATGCTCAAAGTTACGTTCCTTTTGGTTAGATGTCCAGTCCCTGATCAATTTAGTTTTAGACTTAGACATGGTCTTAACTTTTGACTCTGCTGTATTGTTGATTGGGATATGCGATCTCCCAAAATGTAAAAGATTCTTGGCCTTACGTATCCTATTAGTAGCTAAACATTTTATCGCCTCTAGGTGGAGGAGTGATTGTGTTCTATCCATAGAGGACTTTATGGATTGCATAGCATTGCATAACTCATTTGAATTCACGTTTGCTCTTAGAGAGGGTATGCATGCTGGACTGAGGTACATGACGAAATGGGCGAGTTGGGTTCGAATGTATATACCGACTCTTACATTTCATCTGCCCTAATTTAGCCTGAAATTCTCCTTTTATCATTTTGATTGTACTTAGTTTGCTAAGAGCTTTTTAGTTTGTTTTTTTTTGGATACTCATAATCGTCGTGTCAGTTGTAAATATTTGGTTATTTTATTTCTTTTACTTATGTCTTTTGTCTTTATTGTTTTTCTCTTATGTTATGTATTTCTTCTCTGAATTTGTATACTATGCATTCATTATATTTATCATTTATGTATATGCTGACATTCTTTCATCTCAACTTACTTTTGTTGTTTCCTTGTTGACTAATAAATATATCTTTAAACATAGGGATGCTTGGGGGGCAAGACCGGATCCGGGTCTATCTGGTTCACACTGGACAGACCCGGACCCCGAAAAACCGTGGTGTGAAGCCGGCCTGAGGCTTCCAGACTTCAGACCGTTATTTCCTGCCCAGGAGTCTCTACGAAGTATTAAAAATGAATATTTTATTTAAGGTAAAGTAACTTTGTACAATTACTTTTGAGCCCCTGAAATGAGGAAGCTTTGATGAAAAATGATTGCAATATCTAAACATTTCTCCAGGTATTTTTGTTTAACCTCTGTAATTAAACCTGAAAGTCTCCACTTCAATTGCTTCATTGTAATAAAAGATCTAGTGGCCTGCAGAGCTGAAATCACGAAGATTCAGTCATTGTGCAAATATTTTTGGAGCAAACTGTATATATCAATATATATGTGTGTGTGTGTGAATATAGTATGTACCCGAGTTGCAATTATACAATCCTAGGAGTCTCCTTACATCGTATATTTGATGATTTGCAGCTCGTAGTCATTTTTACACTTGCAGCTTTCACTGACGGCCTTTAGTGTCATCTCATTAGGGCCGGTGTATTGACTGGAAGCCATTCAACACTTCTTTATGATCCGCGGCCTAGTAGATGTCCCGCTGACACATAGACTTCAATCAGGACCCTCACTAAGCTCAGCGCGTCTCCTGCTGATTGGAGGCACTCACAATTCTGCACTTCGGGCAATTGCCAAAAATGTCGTCTTTTGTGTATTGTCCGAAAACATGAAAAAAATATTAACCCTTTATTTGTTTATGTAACAAATAATATATAATACAAGTGCAGAAAAGCGAATTGTTTCAGCAACCTCCATGACTACTAGGTGCGGGGATTATTATTATTTATTTATATAGCACCATTAATTCCATGGTCCTGTACATGAGAAAGGGTAGCATACAAAATATGGTTTATAGTAAACTAATTAATAATGACAGACTGGTACAGAGGGGAGAGGACCCTGCCCTTGCGGGCTTACATTCTACAGGATATTGGGGAGGAGACAGTAGGTCGAAGGTGTGGTAGCTCCAGTGGCAGCTCCCGGTGATAGTGAAATAGAAGCCCTGATCATGGTGAGGTGGTATCCGAGCGTGGTGGATAATCGGATGTGCTGAGTCGCGGAATTCCAGAGGATGGGGGATATTTGGGAGGACTCTTGGAGGCGATTGGGTGAGGAATGAATATGTGTGAAGGAGAGAAGGAGGTCTTGGGAAGATTGAAGATTACGTGAGGGAAGATAGTGGCAGATTAGTTCAGAGATATAGGAAGGAGACAGGTTATGGATGGCTTTGTAGGTCAGCGTTAGGAGTTTGAAATGGATTGTTGGGGGACTGGGAGCAAGTGAAGAGATTTGCAGAGGGGAGAAACAGGGGAGTAGCGAAGGAGTCAGGCAGCAGAGTTGAGGACAGACGGGAGAGGTGCAAGACTATTAGCAGGGAGGCCACAGAGGAGGATGTTGCAGTAGTCAAGGCAGGAGATGATGAGGACATGTACAACTGTTTTAGTAGATTGAGGGCTGAGGAAAGGACGGATTCTGGAAATATTTTTGAGTAGGAGGCGACAGGAGGTGGCGAGAGTTTGGATGTGCGGTTTGAAGGACAGGCCAGAGTCAACAGTTACTCCGAGGCAGCGGATTTCAGGTGTGGGAGAGAGCATGACGCAATTTACCATAATAGATAGATCGGGTAGGGAAGATACATGAGATGGAGGAAAGATGATGGTTTTGTCTACATAGAGTTTTAGGAAACAAGAGGAGAAGAAGGGGATGAGGGGATCTGCAAGGTGGGAACTGTGGGGAATGTCCCTGACAGTTGGGTCAAAAATAACAGATTCTACAATTACAAACAGTAAAGATATGTAAAGTATAGTGACTCACCGTGGCCGGGACTCTGGTTTAGACAGGCTGAAGCTCCTTCCTCCCTGTCACGGGTGGGCCGCGCCTGCCGGTAGTGGGGCCCGGTTGAGTGCAGATCAAAAAGTTGAAGACGTCTTGTAGGAACAGATTAAAGGGGTTTAATTTATTTGTGACGCCACCTATGAGTAGTTTCGGTAATTGTTACCGATGCTGCGGAACCTCCGGGGGATGGACAGCAGCAAGATGGAACGCTCCCCACAGGTTGAGCGGTGATCCCCGGAGGCTGGAGCTGCTTAAGATGTTGTGCGGCAGCTGCGGTTACCTTGTAGTGCGGACGGACAGTTCATAAGGAAGCACGGACACAGAAAGTCTCTGCAACGGGTCTTTACTGTAACCAGCAGGCAGTACATGGTATACAGTTTACGGGTAGTAGACCGGGTGGACTCAGCAGTGATAGTGTCCCTCAGAGATCCGCAAGTGTTCCTCCATTCTAGCTAATTGCTTTGCCATTGTCGCCCAGGAATACCAGATCGGGTACGGGGAGGCTGCTTCAATGCCCTATCCAAGATGTACGTTGTGGATGTTTTGGGGAGCCTTGGGTCCCTCAGTGGGTACACCGCTGGTTAGACGACTGGAAGTTGGCTGTTGGTGGGGTGCTCCTGTGAAGCTGCTCCTCCACGCTTCTGGTTCGCGTAGCAGAGGTGAACTGCTGCCAGCTTCGGTACCAGTGAACCGGCTGTGAGTTGTGGGCACGGGAGTCTTTTGGAACCCGTGGTTAATGATGCCCGATCCCGGTTGTTGAGGCCTCAGGTGCTGACACCCGACCGGTGATGGCCCGGGGGCTGCACGGAGTGCGGAGCCCCCGCTCCTACTCCAAGTTCAAGTTCTCTGTTCTAGACTCTGATCTAGACTCTTCTCCTCAGACTAAGTGTCTGTTCTCCCTACACACTCCCCTAGCACTCCGCCCACCAGGACCCTGGATTGGTCCTCTGTTCTAGGTGATGCATGCAGGGTTGGATCTCAAAGTTAACTGGGTCACTGCTGTGTCAGAGAATATTGCGGCTGCATTTATGGCTGCAATACCCTCCTGTGATGCACTCGTTGCGGGGCGCCACACTCCCCCTTGGTTGAATACACTTGTCCCCAAGCGTCACACTACCCACATTACAGAGGTTTTTATATTTTATAACAGGTAATAAACACTTTTATTAATGACAGGTCATTATATGGCATAAAAGTGAAACGGTAGAATAAACAGGTTAAAACATTGCGCGGACCAGGCGGGCGGTTGACTGTCCTTAGGTAAAAGTTCAGGCTGTGGCCGCCAAGTCGAGGTGTTATTTGCAAACAGGAAGAAGTCTCTTGGTGAAAAGTTCAAACAACAAGTCACTTATGGAGGGCAGTGTTCCGGACTCGTATAGCGAACCACCCGTCACAGCATACATATCGCTCATAGGTTACAATGTCCCCTCTATATAAGTCTCGGTAAGGATGCCCTCGCGGTAGGTGCGATTCCACATCACGGCGCCCCACAAACACTTCAGTACTCACACCCTCCTCCCTTACGAATCCCCACCCGGTGGATAAGTTAAAGGTGCTCACCCGTCCGGTTTTACGGAACTCTTCAGGCAATGGAGATTGGCGGCGGGCTTCAGCGCGGGCCTGCATGTTGGCGTGCAGCCGAGCGTGCCACTCCTCCCTTCGGATACGACGTACCTCTTCGTCGGAGTGGTGCGGCGTGTGGATACAGTCACTACGGCGTGATGGTTGTTGAACGGCTCGAGCTTGGTGGGCAGTCTGGAGTGGAGCCCGGTTTAACGGAACCGGAGAAGATGTTGCGGCGGCGGCACCCGACCAGTGCACCCGAGCAGATCGCCCGGCAGAAGGATTCTTGGTGTCTCCCCAGGCGAACCCGGTGTAGAGGTCCTCAGCGGGGCTGTAGGTCTCGTCGTCATCATCCTCGATCTCTCCCTCGATGACCACGTCGGGCTGCTCGACTGACGGAGATGATGGAACGGAATAATCTGGGTCGGTGGGTGGCTGTGCTGCAAAGTTCTCCTCAGGGTCGTCGTGCAGGACTTCCAGGCTGCCTGCCTCTTCTTCTGTAGCAGCGGGAAGTGGTGTTTCGATCCCGGTCACCAGGTAGGCCTCGGTAATTGCAGAGGAGGCCTCCAGTTCAGGGGAGAAACAGGCGACAGTCTCAGTAGTGTGGAAACTAGTCGCAGGTTCCGCAGGTGGAACCAGGTATGTGTCGGCTTCTTCTATGGAGCGTATTGTAAGCTCCGGCTCAGGAACAGGGTCGGCTGCGGTTTTAATCGCTGGAACGAGCTGAGCTGTGGCCTCCACAGGAATGATACAGTCTATGGGCTCCGGTGACGAAGCAGGACAGGTGGTGGGCGACGGTGAGGCGGTTGAGAAGCTGGCGATGTCGTCTGGGCCTGGAGAAGCTGTACCCAGTCGGCTCTGCTGCATCGCATGATGGAGTCTTCTGCCTAGGGTCGCACTCCAGCTGCGAATCGTCCACTCCACAGTCTCAAGTAACCGCCCCCGGAGGTCTTGTAGAGCCTCTAGCCAAAAGTCGGGGCTGCCGTCTATGGTAAGGGCAGGACCCGGACCCGGTTGGCCGATGGCTGCTCTGGCCTCCGCCTCGACCTCCCGCATTAGGTCTTGGAGTCTCGTGCTGGCCATTCTCTTCTTTAGAGGGAACCACACCCGTTCAACCGGTAACCGTTCTGGTAGAGAGCTGGTGAAGAAGGTCTGTGACACTCCCATTTCCTCTGGGCTTTTGTAGTCCAATGGTGGGAAAAGTCTTTGGGGTCCGCCCCCATGGTTGATTCGAGCAATCAGGACGGACAAAGAGTTTGGCGCCTTTTGCCTTTAGCCCTCCCACGATGAGGGGCGGTGGCTCACCCCTGGGCTTGCAAGTGGCGGATTCTTGTGGCGGGAACGCCATCTTGGGCGCCATCTTGGCCCACGGTGAAAAGGCGGGAAAGTTCTTTTAGGGACGAACAAAGTCCAAATTGTAGACAATAAAGTCATTTTTAAGCACATTATACCCGTTAGGGAACGGGCCTGCTCGTATCCTGTTCATGACGCCATTTTCTGACTCACCGTGGCCGGGACTCCGGTTTAGACAGGCTGAAGCTCCTTCCTCCCTGTCACGGGTGGGCCGCGCCTGCCGGTAGTGGGGCCCGGTTGAGTGCAGATCAAAAAGTTGAAGACGTCTTGTAGGAACAGATTAAATGGGTTTAATTTATTCGTGACGCCACCTATGAGTAGTTTCGGTAATCGTTACCGACGCTGCGGAACCTCCGGGGGATGGACAGCAGCAAGATGGAACGCTCCCCACAGGCTGAGCGGTGATCCCCGGAGGCTGGAGCTGCTTAAGATGTTGTGCGGCAGCTGCGGTTACCTTGTAGTGCGGACGGACAGTTCATAAGGAAGCACGGACACAGAAAGTCTCTGCAACGGGTCTTTACTGTAACCAGCAGGCAGTACATGGTATACAGTTTACGGGTAGTAGACCGGGTGGACTCAGCAGTGATAGTGTCCCTCAGAGATCCGCAAGTGTTCCTCCATTCTAGCTAAGTGCTTTGCCATTGTCGCCCAGGAATACCAGGTCGGGTACGGGGAGGCTGCTTCAATGCCCTATCCAAGATGTACGTTGTGGATGTTTTGGGGAGCCTTGGGTCCCTCAGTGGGTACACTGCTGGTTAGACGACTGGAAGTTGGCTGGTGGTGGGGTGCTCCTGTGAAGCTGCTCCTCCACGCTTCTGGTTCGCGTAGCAGAGGTGAACTGCTGCCAGCTTCGGTACCAGTGAACCGGCTGTGAGTTGTGGGCACGGGAGTATTTTGGAACCCGTGGTTAATGATGCCCGATCCCGGTTGTTGAGGCCTCAGGTGCTGACACCCGACCGGTGACGGCCCGGGGGCTGCACAGAGTGCGGAGCCCCCGCTCCTACTCCAAGTTCAAGTTCTCTGTTCTAGACTCTGATCTAGACTCTTCTCCTCAGACTAAGTGTCTGTTCTCCCTACACACTTCCCTAGCACTCCGCCCACCAGGACCCTGGATTGGTCCTCTGTTCTAGGTGATGCATGCAGGGTTGGATCTCAAAGTTAACTGGGTCACTGCTGTGTCAGAGAATATTGCGGCTGCATTTATGGCTGCAATACCCTCTTGTGACGCACTCGTTGCGGGGCGCCACAATAGAATGTTTTACACCATTTCTATATCTATTGGCAGGAAAAGCACAGCGTTCTGAAGATTTATTTCTGCACCAAGTCTGCAAGGAGAAAATACTCAGTGCGCAGGAGACTGCAGGATTCTCAATTACTTTGCTGCATCAGGATTCCCTTCAGGTTTTGTGACAAATCTGCACTTAAAAATGCATAAAACAACGCGATAAAAACACAACGTGTGCACACAGCTTAAGACTCTGGACCTGAATCAGCCAACAAATATTTTAATCATTCTATGTTTGTCAATCAATGCTGAGATATTATAGATGCTCAGATTGCGCCCAAGAGTTAATACACAACTGCTCCACTCAGTATGATAGCAAACATGTCTCCATACACACATTATTATGCCCCATAGTACCCCTGCCATACAGCCCTGACAGTGTATGATGCCCTCACAATATAACAGCAACCCACCATTAAGACTGCCACCCACAATATGATTACTCCCACAATTCTCTTAACACAGAATCATGCCCCCAGTGTTCTGATGCTCCAAGTGCCCCCCACATAATATGATGCCCCACAGTGCATCTCACATTGATTCTTCTAATGCCCCCCATATAGTATGATGCCCCCACAGTGCATCTCACATTATGATTCTTCTAATGCCCCCCATATAGTATGATGTACCAACAGTGCATCTCACATTATGATTCTTCTAATGCCCCCCATATAGTATGATGTACCAACAGTGCATCTCACATTATGATTCTTCTAATGCCCCCCATATAGTATGATGTACCAACAGTGCATCTCACAATATGGTACCCCACAGTGCATCTCACATTATGATTCTTCTAATGCCCCCATAATATAGTATGATGTACCAACAGTGCATCTCACATTATGATTCTTCTAATGCCCCCCCAATATAGTATGATGTACCAACAGTGCATCTCACAATATAGTACCCCACAGTGTGTCGCACATTATGATGCTCCTAGTGCCCCCCCATAGTATAATGCCCCCATAGTGCCCCGAACACATTATGATGCTCCTAGTGCCCCCCACATAGTATGATGACCCATAGTGCCCCCCACACAACATAATGCTCACAGTGCCCCCCTACGCATTATGATGCCCTCATTGTCCTCTGATATCTTTAAACAACCGATTAGGAAATTTAATATTTTTCAATCCATCCTACCAAAGAGTCTCCAAGCTCCTGGCCACAGAAAACCCTGGTGGACAGATGGTGAAACTACAGGCACTACCTCCCCATCTTACAAGCTTTGTGCTCACGTGATCAAGCCCAATACATTTTCTACGGCTGCTTACTCAGCATATTGCCGCAGTAGTGATGTTGATTAGCTAAATATAAATCCACATTTAATATATTTTCCATAGAATATTAAACAACCGATTATAAAATTGAATATTTTTCAACCATCGTCCAACTAGAGAGAGTCCAGGTCAGCACCACTTGTGAAATGGTTCTATTCTAATTAGGGAGAGCCCCTTAATTGGCTCATAACCCAACTTGTCTTAAAAAAAACACGTGTCAATGCCCTCGACTAAATAGCTGTGGAGTTGGCGAGGTGTGGGAGAAGTTTGCCAAAAATCTCACAGACCCATTTCGCTCCCCACGCAGACAAGCCGGGTATTGTGCACTGGCCGGATTCTCGCATTCTTCTGCACAGTTATCCCTGACACAGACACCAATCATTTACTGAGCGGCTTCATATTGAAGGACGACGTTCTTACCATTCTGCGCCGCCATAATATGTGACATTTCAGCTCGAACAATAAAGTTTTCAGATGATGCCAGAGGACGCTGGAGGCTTCACTTAAACTGAAGCAAGACAGATGTGAGCACATTCTCCGGATGCAAACAATGCCGAGTTTGCCGAACAAGAGCGACGTGTGAGCCTTCATAGCCCGGGCTTATTTCGTGCGGGTCCGGTGATTTTGCACACATTTTTATGTTAATTTTACAATTGTTTCAGAAAAATTCTACAATGAATCTTTCAAGGTTTTCCATGTATGACTAGAAAAGCCTATGGGCCCAAATCATTATTACTATTTATTATTATAGCACCATTTATCCCATGGCGCTTTACATGTAGAATGGGCGTACATACAAGTACAATATTCATGAGCACAACAAGGAACACACAGGTACAGGAGGAGAGAAGACCCTGCCCACGAGGGCTCACAGTCTACAAGCGATGGGTGAGGATACAGTAGGTGAGGAGAGAGGACCCTGACGACGAGGGCTCACAGTCTACAAGGGATGGGTGAGGATACAGTAGGTGAGGAGAGAGGACCCTGCCCATGAGGGCTCACAGACTTCAAGGGATGGGTGAGGACACAGTAAGTGAGGAAAGAGGATCCTGCCCACGAGGGCTCACAGTCTACAAGGGATGGGTGAGGATACAGTAGGTGAGGAGAGAGGACCCTGCCCATGAGGGCTCACACACTTCAAGGGATGGGTGAGGCCACAGTAAGTGAGGAAAGAGGAGCCTGCCCACGAGGGCTCACAGTCTACAAGGGATGGGTGAGGATACAGTAGGTGAGGAGAGAGGACCCTGCCCATGAGGGCTCACAGACTTCAAGGGATGGGTGAGGACACAGTAAGTGAGGAAAGAGGATCCTGCCCACAAGGGCTCACAGTCTACAAGGGATGGGTGAGGATACAGTAGGTGAGGAGAGAGGACCCTGCCCATGAGGGCTCACAGACTTCAAGGGATGGGTGAGGACACAGTAAGTGAGGAAAGAGGATCCTGCCCACGAGGGCTCACAGTCTACAAGGGATGGGTGAGGATACAGTAGGTGAGGAGAGAGGACCCTGCCTGTGAGAGCTGACAGTCTTCAATGGATGGGGGAGTATACAGTAGGTGAGGAGAGAGGATCCTGCCCACGAGGGCTCACAGACTACAAGGGATGGGTGAGGATACAGTAGGTGAAGAGAGAGGACCCTGCTCAAGAGGGCTCACAGTCTACAAGAGATGGGTGAGGATACAGTAGGTGAGGAGAGAGGACCCTGCCCATGAGGGCTCACAGTCTACAAGGGATGGGTGAGGATACAGTAGGTGAGGAGAGAGGACCCTGCCCATGAGGGTTCACAGTCTACAAGGGATGGGTGAGGATACAGTAGGTGAGGAGAGAGGACCCTGCCCATGAGGGCTCACAGACTTCAAGGGATGGGTGAGGATACAGTAGTAGCGGGTAGAGCTGGTCCTGCGGTGGTTGGTGGACTGAGGATCACTGCAGGTTTTAAACTTGTCGGAAGAAGTGGGTCTTCAGATTCCTTTTGAGGTTTACAGAGTAGGTGGAACCTACCACTTCCTCCCACAACAGCATACAAGATTTCTCCTGTGCTTCCCCCATACTCTGGAATTTTCTGCCCCAACACATCAGTATGGGGGAAGCGCAGGAGAAATCTTGTATGCTGTTGTGGGAGGAAGAGATAAGAGGGGAGGAGAAGAGATTGTAAATCATGCTGGCTGGCGTCTTGTACCCCAGTCTTAAGGAAAACTGCACTGAAGTTGGATGTGCAACATTCATTGAAGGAGTTTATGCTCTTCTCACCCTTCTGTGGTCCAGAGTTCAGTGTCCGTCACTGTCCCCGGTGTCTGATATTGCCTGTCATACTGACAATACTGACCTCAGCTTATTTTCTGAGTTCACTTATTGGCTGCAGACAATACCAGAAACCGATCAGCGGTGGAGACTCAGTGCTGGACCTAGGGAGGGTCAAAAAGAGACTACGGTATTTTTTTAAACAAACTGCAGCTTTGGGATAGAGAATTTCCTGAAACCTTAAAACCCCTTTAAAGGGAAACTGTCAGCAGGTTTTTCCCTTTTAATCTGTAGTCACCAACAGTAAATTCTTATATACAGCATTATAGAATACTGTGTATAAGTCCCCCGGCCAATCTGCATAACATGAAAAACAGCTTTGATTATACTCACCTATCGGCGTCCCGATAGAAGTCACTGGTCTAAATTCAACTCCTCTTCTCTGCTTTCAATCGGCATCCTCCTTCCCTCTTCTGTGTGCATGATACATCCCGACTAAGATTCTATATTTCATATTAAAGTGGTATGTCTTTTGAGCAGACGTAAAGGTATCATCTATTGTGAATGGTGGATCATGTGCATATAGAGGTGTTATAATTGTATTAGAGGAGGAGGTGAGCTGTGACATCACCTATTGTGATTGGTGGATCCTGTATTATCTACTGTATATAGAGGTGTTATCAGTCATTGTACGGGAGGAGGTGAGCTGTGATATCTCCTATTGTGAATGGTGGATCCTGTGTTATCTACTGTATATAGAGGTGTTATCAGTCATTGTACAGGAGGAGGGGGTGAGCTGTGATATCCCCTATTGTGAATGGTGGCTCCTGTGTTATCTACTGTATATAGAGGTGTTATCAGTCATTATAGAGAAGGAGGAGGTGAGATGTGATATCATCTATTGTGAATGGTGGATCCTGTGTTATCTACTGTATATAGAGGTGTTATCAGTCATTATAGAGAAGGAGGAGGTGAGATGTGATATCACCTATTGTGAATGGTGGATCCTGTGTTATCTACTGTATATAGAGGTGTTATCACTCATTATACAGGAGGAGGAGGTGAGCTGTGATATAACCTATTGTGAATGGTGGATCCTGTGTTATCTACTGTATATAGAGGTGTTATCACTCATTGTACAGGAGGAGGAGGTGAGCTGTGATATCATCTATTGTGAATGGTGGATCCTGTGTTATCTGCTGTATATAGAGGTGTTATCAGTCATTGTACAGGAGGAGGTGAGCTGTGATGTCACCTACTGTGAATGGTGGATCCTGTGTTATCTACTGTATATAGAGGTGTTATCAGTCATTGTATAGGAGGAGGAGGTGAGCTGTGATATCACCTATTGTGAATGGTGGATCCTGTGTTATCTAATGTATATAGAGGTGTTATCAGTCATTGTCCAGGAGGAGAAGGTGAGCTGTGACATCTATTGTGAATGATGGATCCTGTGTTATCTACTGTATATAGAGGTGTTATCAGTCATTATACAAGAGGAGGAGGTGAGCTGTGATATCACCTATTGTGAATGGTGGATCCTGTGTTATCTAATGTATATAGAGGTGTTATCAGTCATTGTACAGGAGGAGGTGAGCTGTGATATCACCTATTGTAAATGGTGGATCCTGTGTTATCTACTGTATATAGAGGTGTTATCAGTCATTGTACAGGAGGAGGAGGTGTGCTGTGATATCACCTATTGTGAATGGTGGATCCTGTGTTATCTACTGTATATAGAGGTGTTATCAGTCATTGTACAGGAGGAGGAGGTGAGCTGTGATATCATCTATTGTGAATGGTGGATCCTGTGTTATCTACTGTATATAGAGGTGTTATCAGTCATTATACAGGAGGAGGTGAGCTGTGATATCATCTATTGTGAATGGTGGATCCTGTGTTATCTACTGTATATAGAGGTGTTATCAGTCATTGTACAGGAGGAGGAGGTGAGCTGTGATATCATCTATTGTGAATGGTGGATCCTGTGTTATCTACTGTATATAGAGGTGTTATCAGTCATTGCACAGGAGAAGGAGGTGAGCTGTGATATCACCTATTGTGAATGGTGGATCCTGTGTTATCTACTGTATATAGAGGTGTTATCAGTCATTGTACAGGAGGAGGAGGTGAGCTGTGACATCATCTATTGTGAATGGTGGATCCTGTGTTATCTACTGTATATAGAGGTGTTATCAGTCCTTGTACAGACTTATTTGCATATTCATAATTCCCAGGAGGCAATGCGCCTAGGAATTCACTGTGTTGAGCGCTTTAGCCAGCTGCCCGCAGTGTTTTCTTGGACTGGTTTTCCTGAGATCTGTGAATACTTTGTGATGTTGGTCTACTAGGCCTTGCTTCCACCTAGCCAGAATCCTACTCCACACTGATGAGGGGCAACACCCCGAAACAGCTGTCTGTGGATGGATACCTGGTCTTGGTATTCCCTTGTCATATCTCTAAGCTTGTAAAAGAGCTGGATATTGACTAAAAGGGCCACTTAACATGGTGGTTATGGTGTTCTCCGCAAGGAGCCACCCCTTGACTGGGTCCTTCCCTGGAAGGATATCTGGCTAGTCCTGTGTTTGAGACTCCTAACCGAGGCTCCACAGACTTATTTGCATATTCTTAATTCCCGGGAGGCAATGCGCCTAGGAATTCACTGTGTTGAGCGCTTTAGCCAGCTGCCCGCAGTGTTTTCTTGAACTGGTCTCCCTGAGATCAGTGAATACTTTGTATTGTAGAGGAGAAGGAGGTGAGCTGTGATATCACCTATTGTGAATGGTGGATCCTGTGTTATCTGCTGTATATAGAGGTGTTATCAGTCATTGTACAGGAGGAGGAGGTGAGCTGTGATATCACCTATTGTGAATGGTGGATCCTGTGTTATCTACTGTATATAGAGGTGTTATCAGACATTGTACAGGAGGAGGAGGTGAGCTGTGATATCACCTATTGTGAATGGTGGATCCTGTGTTATCTACTGTATATAGAGGTGTTATCAGTCATTGTACAGGAGGAGGAGGTGAGCTGTGACATCACCTATTGTGAATGGTGGATCCTGTGTTATCTACTGTATATAGAGGTGTTATCAGTCATTGTACAGGAGGAGGTGAGCTGTGATATAATCTATTGTGAATGGTGAATCCTGTGTTATCTACTGTATATAGAGGTGTTATCAGTCATTGTACAGGAGGAGGAGGTGAGCTGTGATATCATCTATTGTGAATGGTGGATCCTGTAATATCTACTGTATATAGAGGTGTTATCAGTCATTGTATAGGAGGAGGAGGTGAGCTGTGATATTATCTATTGTGAATGGTGGATCCTGTGTTATCTACTGTATATAGAGGTGTTATCAGTCATTGTAGAGGCTGGGGTCACACATAAGCTCAGGATCTGTTTTTGCCATCAGTTTTTTCACTTTTGTTTCTCATTCCAAAAATCGATGTTAAAAACGGATCCTGGACTTAAGTGTTACATGCATTTGTAAAAAATGCATGCGTTTTTTCACTGCACCCAAAAATGCTGCTTGCAGCGTTTTTGGGGTGCAGTAAAAAGACGCATTTTTTTTTAAACATGAGGCCCTATGGGAAACGCAGCGTTAACGCATGGTACACATAGGCAGTATGCGTTAATGCACGCGTTTTTGCATGCTTTTTTTGGAAAAAATGACAAAGGCTAGGGCCACATTTGCGTTAGCAGATGTAGATCCTGATCCGGGTTTTGGGCTGTGAAAAAGCTCAAAACCGGATCAGGATCCGCAGCCCATAATAGCCCAGTATAATACAGGATTGCAATACATGCAATCCGGTACCGGCATCTGGTTTCGTTGCCTGCGGTAAAAATCATGCAGGCAACGGTTTTCGCACAGTTTTCTCATCCGTATTCTAGTTTTGAAATGTAAACCGCAAATGTGAGTGGAGCCGGGTTGCGGCACCCGGATCGTAACCCACAGTACACAACAAAATCGGATTGTCCCAGATTGTGTCTGATCCGGCGCAATCCGGCACACAATAACATAGGAGTCAATGAGCACCGGTTTGAGCCGGATCCGGGAGAATCTGATTTTTGCCGAATTCATTCCCCGCCTCAAAACCCATGCAGGAAAGCCGGGGAAAATGCGCATCCGCCCACCAGAATCAACATTAAGGTGCAATCCAGATACCACATGCGGATTTAGGAACACATTTTGAAGGCAACATGTGTCTGAAGGCACTTGCGATTACCGGATCTGGATGCGGTAACCGCAATTAGCCTTCCAAGTGTGACCCTAGCCTAAGTCCAAAAAAACGTTCAGGGGCACAGGAGGCACAAAATGCAGCCTAGGAAAAATGGATTTAGCATGGAAAACACTTCCAAAAACAGATTGGCAAGTATGACCCTGGCCTAAATTACATCTCACCACCTGTGCACTTGACCCCATCCCTTCCCACATCCTAACCCAACCTCACTAACAAGCTCTTCCCAGCCCTAACCCATCTCTTCAACCTATCTTAGTCTTCTGGTACCTTCCCCTCTGCTTTTAAGCATGTCACCATCGCACCCATCTTCAAAAAGCCTAACCTTGACCTGACTGCTACACCCAGCTATCACTCCATATCGCTGCTCTCGTTTGCTTCAAAACTCCAAACTCCTCGAGCAGCATGTCCATGCTCAACTCTCCTCCCTCCTCTCATCTAACTCTCTCCTTGACAACCTCCAATCTGACTTCTGCCCCCACAACTCCACCAAAACTGCCCTGACCAAAATTACTAAAGAACTCCTCAATGCCAAAGCTAACAGACATTTCTCCATCCTCCTCCTTCAAGACCTGTCCTCTGCCTTCAACACAATCGACCACTCCCTCCAACTACAGATCCTCTCTTCCCTTGGTATCAAAGACCTTGCCCTATCCTGGATCGCCTCATACCTTTCCAACCACAATTTAGCGTTTCCCACTCCCACACTACCTCCTCATCACCTTCTCTCTATGTTGGAGTAGCACAAAGCTCTGTCATGGAGCCCCTACTTTTTTCTATCTATACCCTTGGCTTGGGTCCCCATAAAGTCCCATGGCTTCCAGTACCACCTGTACGCTGACGACACTCAGATCTACCTCTCAGGCCCAGATGTCACCTCTCTGCTGACCAGAATCCCGGAGTGTCTGTCAGCCATAACCTCCTTCTTCTCCTCTCACTTCCTAAAACTCAATGTAGACAAAACCAAACTCATCATCTTTCCTCTATCTCATGTATCTTACCTTCCTGACCTATCTATTATGGTAAATGGCATAACAGTCTCTCCACTGCCTTGGAGTAACTCTCGTCTGTGTCCTGACCTTCAAACCACACATTCAAACTCTTGCCACCTCCTGTCGCCTCCAGCTCAAAAATATTTCCAGAATTCATCCCTTCCTCAGCCCTCAATGTACTAAAACTCTTGTACATGCCCTCATCATCTCTTGCCTTGATTACTGCAACATTTTCCTCTGTGGCCTCCCTGCTACCTCTCTTGCACCTTCCAGTCTGTCCTCAACTCTTCTGCCCAACTAATCTATCTCTCTCCTCGCTACTCCCCTGTTTCTCCCCTTTGCAAATCCCTCCACTGGCTCCCAATTCCACAATGAATCCAGTTCAAGTTACTAACACTGACCTACAAAGCCGTCCATAACCTGTCCACTCCATATATCTCTGAACTAACCTCCCACTATCTTCCCTCGCGTAATCTTCGATCCTCCCAAGACCTCCTCCTCTCCTCCACACTTATTCGTTCCCCACACAACCGCTTGCAAGATTTCTCCCGAACATCCCCCATCCTCTGGAATTCTACGCCCCAACATGTCCTATTATTCACAAGGATCGGATCCTTCACATGGAAACTTCAGGAAAGCTTACAACCTGCAATGACCATTCTGCTGCCTCTCCACCACCAGAGCTGCTGCACCCCGATCTACTGTCTCCTCCCCATTATCCTGTAGAATGTAAGCCTGCAAGGGCAGGATCCTCTCCCCACTGTACCAGTCTGTCATTTTTAATTTGTTTACTGTAAACTATATCTATAATTTTGTATGTAACCCCTTCTCATGTACAGCATCATGGAATTAATGGTGCTATATAAATAAATAATAATAATATATGTAATAGAGGAGTGTGTATGTATATGTGTAAGTAGTAGAGGTGTATGTAGAAGAGCTGTGTATATGTAGTAGAGGAGTGTGTATGTAACAGAGCTATATGTGTATGTAGTAGAAGTGTATGTAGAAGAGCTGTGTATATGTAGTAGAGGAGTGTGTATGTAACAGAGCTATATGTGTATATAGTAGAGGTGTATGTAGAAGAGCTGTGTATATTTAGTAGAGGAGTGTGTATGTATATGTATGTAGTAGAGGTGTATGTAGAAGAGCTGTGTATATATAGTAGAGGTGTGTGTATGTAACAGAGCTATATGTGTATATAGTAGAGGTGTATGTAGAAGAGCTGTGTATATTTAGTAGAGGAGTGTGTATGTATATGTATGTAGTAGAGGTGTATGTAGAAGAGCTGTGTATATATAGTAGAGGAGTGTGTATGTATATGTGTAAGTAGTAGAGGTGTATGTAGAAGAGCTGTGTATATGTAGTAGAGGAGTGTGTATGTAACAGAGCTATATGTGTATGTAGTAGAAGTGTATGTAGAAGAGCTGTGTATATGTAGTAGAGGAGTGTGTATGTAACAGAGCTATATGTGTATATAGTAGAGGTGTATGTAGAAGAGCTGTGTATATTTAGTAGAGGAGTGTGTATGTATATGTATGTAGTAGAGGTGTATGTAGAAGAGCTGTGTATATATAGTAGAGGTGTGTGTATGTAACAGAGCTATATGTGTATATAGTAGAGGTGTATGTAGAAGAGCTGTGTATATTTAGTAGAGGAGTGTGTATGTATATGTATGTAGTAGAGGTGTATGTAGAAGAGCTGTGTATATATAGTAGAGGAGTGTGTATGTAACAGAGCTATATGTGTATATAGTAGAGGTGTATGTAGAAGAGCTGTGTATATTTAGTAGAGGAGTGTGTATGTATATGTATGTAGTAGAGGTGTATGTAGAAGAGCTGTGTATATATAGTAGAGGTGTGTGTATGTAACAGAGCTATATGTGTATATAGTAGAGGTGTATGTAGAAGAGTTGTGTATATTTAGTAGAGGAGTGTGTATGTATATGTATGTAGTAGAGGTGTATGTAGAAGAGCTGTGTATATATAGTAGAGGTGTGTGTATGTAACAGAGCTATAGGTGTATGTAGTAGAGGTGTATGTAGAAGAGCTGTGTATATATAGTAGAGGTGTGTGCATGTAACAGAGCTATATATGTATGTAGTAGAGGTGTATGTAGAAGAGCTGTGTATATATAGTAGAGGTGTGTGGATGTAACAGAGCTATAGGTGTATGTAGTAGAGGTGTATGTAGAAGAGCTGTGTATATATAGTAGAGGTGTGTGCATGTAACAGAGCTATATATGTATGTAGTAGAGGTGTATGTAGAAGAGCTGTGTATATATAGTAGAGGTGTGTGGATGTAACAGAGCTATATGTGTATGTAGTAGAGGTGTATGTAGAAGAACTGTGTATATATAGTAGAGGTGTGTATGGCCATGTTCACACACATGCGTTTTTTTGACCATCTCTGCGTTTTTGGGCTGTTAAAAAAAACGCAGGTGCGTTAACGCAGGGTACATTTGAGTGTAGCTGCGTTTTTCAGCTCCATTTGCGTTTTTTACTCGTAGTCCAAAAAACGCTGCATGCAGCCTTTTTGGGTGCTGTAAAAAAACGCATGTGCGTTTTTCCAAAAACGCATGCATTTTTTTAACATGGGGCCCTTTGGGAAACGCATGCAAAAACGCATGGTACATTAGTACCTTTTAGTGCCATTCAAAAACGCATGCGTTTCCCATAGGGGCCCATGTTGAAAAAACGCATGCGTTTTTGAAAAAACGCACATGCGTTTTTTTAACATGGGGGCCCTATGGGAAACACATGCGTTTTTAAAAGGCACATTTATGCACCCTGCGTTAACGCTTGCGTTTTTGCCTGCGTTTTTGGTGAAAAAATGACTAAGTCCAAAAACGTGGCAAATCCTTTCAGACACACAAGGGACATTTTTTAGCACTCTTAAAAAAACGCAAGTGCTTTTAAGAGTGCTAAAAAAAACGCAAATTGTGTGTGAACATAGCCTATGAGGCGGTTGACAGGGTGAGGCTGTGGTCACACATAGAAATCCGTTTTTGGAAGTGATTTTCATCACCAATCCGTTTTTTTCTGGGTGCTTTTTGAGCCTCCTGCACTCCTGAACGTTTTTGGAATTTTCATAAAAAAAACGCATGCGCGAACGCATGCGCAAACGCAAGTGCGCATTTGCATGCGTTCGCGCATGCGTTTCCCATAGGGCCCCATGTTAAAAAAACGCATGAAAACGCATGCGTTTTTTAAATGATGCCAAAAACGTTGCATGCAACGTTTTTGACTCAAAAACGGACAGGGCAATGTTTGGAGCTCCAGAGAAAAACGGACAGGGTGTTTATTACATCCAATCCGTTTTCTGTCAGTTTTTGGACTTAGAAAAAAAAAATGAGAAAACTGAAGCCAAAAACGGACTGAGGGCTTATGTGGAACCCCAGCCTAAAGGGTACTCGGATACCGGGGCTGATGACGACTTGGATGGGGGATCACGGCTGGTCGGTTCCCGATTCTGTGCCCTGGACCCTCAATGGCGGGGATGGTGGGGGGAATGATGACAGTGATGGGGAATGGTAACGTGATGCCTTCTGTGTTACCTGGTAACGTGGATACCAGCGCTGCGGCCGGCCGCTGAGGTGATGGAGGTGCAGTTCAGTGTAGTACAGCTCCCCACAGGTGGAGCTTTACCTCAGGGCAGCGGGGATGGATGAGGGGATTCGTAGTAGCATCTCTGCAGCGAATGCTGTGGGCACCGGCGGTGAAACAGGCACATACACACAATAGTCTTTGTTTCGGTGCCTTTTAGGCGGCCGTCACACGCAACGATTTCTTGCCCGATATCGTTTAAGCGATCTCCTTTTTGATCGCTTAAGCGATATCGGGCTTAAAATCGTTGCATGTAATCAAGCGATTTACGATGTGAAATCGCTTGATCGTGACATCGCAGATCTGAGCTCCGGAGCTCAGATCTAGCGATGAACGATTTCACGATCTCCTTCATCGTGGTGTATAACACCACGATGAACGATCTCCCAGCGGCAGAGCCTATGCTGGGAGATGGTAACTATGGTACACGTCGGGTAACTAAGCGACGCGCGGCGCCTAGTAACCCGATGTGTACCATAGTTACCAGCGAGATCACGGATCCACATCGCTGGTGAGTCTGTCTGTGTGACATCTCACCAGCGATGTGAGCGATATTGTAAGCGATTGCGCGTGCACGTGATCGCTTACAATATCGCTATAGATATCTCAGCGTGTGACGGCCGCCTTACTGATGTCCCGTAACAGGTACAGTCCAGGAAGGTAACCAGATCCTTGGTGCAATTTGGGACTTGTGAGGCCTCCACTGTCACTGTGTATGTTGGTTTAGGGTAAGCTCTGCCTACAACTGAACTCGCCGCTCCTTCTCCCTCTCAGGGTGTTACTCTGTAACCGACTATGAGGACCTCCTGCGGGAACCCCTATTCTCCTTTTGGGCCCCTGGTCCTGTGCTTGGTCAGGTTTGAGTGTCGCTTACTTTGCGTCTGTGGCGCCCCACAACGAGTGCGTCACAGGAGGGTCTTGCAGCCATAAATACAGTAGCAATATTCTCTGACCCAGTAGTTATGTGGTTAACTCAGAGATTCATACCCTGCATGCAACACTAGTAGAGGGGACCAATCCAGGTCCTGGTGGGCGGAGTGCAAGGGTAGTGTGTAGGAGAGGTCAACACAATTAGAAAGGAGTTCTAGTCTTGGGTCTGGAGAAGTAACAGCAACTTAGAAGACCTCTGCAGACTCCCAGCTCTGCAACCTAGGAGAGGGGGTTGCACAGTCGGTGCAGCCCCCTGGCCACCTTCTACCGGCCATCTCCTTACTCTCACCACGGTTGAGCACCTTACTCCCGGTGCATTACCAACCGAACTTGAGCATCCAAATGCGGGTTCAAAACTACCCCGCGCCCTTATACAGCCGGTTTGCTGGTACTGAAGCTAGCAGCAGTTCAGCTCTGCTATGCGAACCAGAAGAGTGAAGGAGCAGCTTTACAGGAGCACCCCACCACCCACCAAATTCCAGTCGTATAACCAGTGGTGTACCCACCGAGGGATCCAAGGCTCCCCAAAACATCCATCACGTATACTTTGGATAGGGCATTGAAGCAGCCTCCCCGTACCTGTTCTGGTATTCCTGGGCGACAAAGGCAAACACTTAGCTAGAATGGAGGAACACCGCGGATCTCTGAGGGACACCTATCACTGCTGAGTCCACCCGGTCCACTACCCGTTAACTGTATGCCATGTACTGCTTGCTGGTTACAGTAAAATACCCGTTACAGAGACTTACAGTGTCCGTGCTTCCTTATGACTACGTCCGTCTTCCCACAAGGTAACCGTAGCTGCCGCAGAACATCTTATGCAGCTCCAGTCTCCGGGGATCACCGCTCAGCCTGTGGGGAGCGTTCCATATTGCTGCTATCCATCCCCTGGAGGTCCCGCAGCGTCGGTAGGACTTACCGAACTACTCATAGGTGGCGTCACAAAACAATTAACCCCTTAATCTGTTCCCACAAGATGTCTTCAACTCTTTTGATCTGCACTCGAACGGGCCCCACTACCGGCAGGCACGGTCCACCCGTGACAAGGAGGAAGAAGCTACTGCCTGTCTAAACCGGAGTCCCCGTCCACGGTGAGTCACTTCCTCAGGGGATCAATTCCTCCTGGTCCTTACGGGCTTTTCCTGCTCCAATGAATGTTTAGCAGTGTCGGACTCCAGTGTCCGGGTGAACTAAAGAGCACAAAGCATTCACTGATCTCAGGGAGACCAGTCCAATAAAACACTGCGGGCAGCTGGCTAAAGCGCTCAACACAGTGAATTCCTAGGCGCATTGCCCCCTGGGAATTATGAATATGCAAATAGAGTCTGTGGAGCCTCGGTTAGGAGTCGGGTGAGCTACAGAGAAGCTTGGTCTGTTCCCTTCTTTCTTTCTCCTACTTCCTCCACTGGCCTCCGACCCTCTCCTTAGGGTGCAGCACAGCTGGGTCAGTGTTCCCTGGTCCTGGGCCTGCTTGATCCCAGTGACCAGCTCCTTCACTCCTGCTCTCTCAACTGAAACTAACTATTTACTGAGACTAACTGGAACTAACTAACTGACTCCTCCCCTCAGGCCTCGATCTTTTATAGGGGATCTGGCTTAAGGCAGCCAGTAGAGCTCCCCTTCTAGGTCTGGGGTGGAAGGTGTTGTGTGCTGTGTGTACCAAAGTGTATATCCCTCCTTGTAGGGTGGGTCCTGTGGCAATCCCCTGCAGGGGTGCCACATGTATGTAACAGAGCTATATGTGTATGTAGTAGAGGTGCATGTAGAAGAGCTGTGTATATGTAGTAGAGGAGTGTGTATGTAAGGCTGGGGTCACACATAAGCCCCTGGTCCGTTTTTGGCTTCATTTTTGTCATTTTTTTTTCTAAGTCCAAAAACTGACAGAAAAACGGATTGGATGTAATAAACACCCTGTCCGTTTTTTTCTGGACCTCAAAACATTGCTCTGTCCGTTTTTGAGCCAAAAACGTTGCTAGCAATGTTTTTGGCATCAGTTAAAAAACGAATGCGTTTTTTTAACATGGGGCCCTATGGGAAACGCATGCGTTAATGCATGGCACATATAGGCACCTGCGTTAACGCATGCGTAGCATATGCGTTTTTAATGAAAAAATGACTAAGTCCAAAAACGTTCAGGGGTGCAGGAGGCTCAAAAAGCACCCTATAAAAAACGGATTGGTGATGAAAATCACTTCCAAAAACGGACTTCTATGTGTGACCCCAGCCTAACAGAGCTATATGTGTATGTAGTAGAGGTGTATGTAGAAGAGCTGTGTATATGTAGTAGAGGAGTGTGTATGTAGGAGAGCTGTGTGTATTAGTAGAGGTGTGTGCATGTAGCAGAACTATATATGTAGTAGGGGTGTATGTAGAAGAGCTGTCTATATATAGTAGAGGTGTGTGGATGTAACTGAGCTATATGTGTATGTAGTAGAGGTGTATGTAGAAGAGCTGTGTATATATAGTAGAGGTGTGTGTATGTAACAGAGCTATAGGTGTATGTAGGAGAGCTGTGTGTATGTAGTAGAGGTGTGGGATGTAACAGAGCTATAGTGTATGTAGTAGAGGTGTATGTAGGAGAGTGTGTGTATGTAGTAGAGTGTGTGTATGTAACAGAGCTTATGTGTATGTAGTATAGGTGTATGTAGAAGATCTGTGTGTGTATGTAGTAAAGGTTTGTGTACAGATGTGTTTGTTGCAGACCTTTATGCTTATGTAGCATTGCTGTGTGTGTAGTAGCTAAGCGGTGTGTGTTGATGTAACTGGGCTGTGTATGCTGATGTAGCAGAGCTGAGTGTGTATACAGCAGAGTTGTGTACATGTATGCACTGCAGAGAGTGCAGGCACCAGGAAAGTTTTAATTGGTAGAAAATATGTTTTTACTATTCTCTCCTATCTAATCGTGGAGCTTATATTATTGTTGGGTGAGTCCTATAGTCTGAAAAATATGTTAATTTTAATCATTTTTTGTGCAATATCAATATGGTGATGATAAACTGAGCCAATGTAGTGATGGGCGAATCCTAAATTACTTGGAATCGCTTGACTCTAGCGAGTCCAAGCACAGGACTCGCTACTCGTTGCGAGTCTAGCGAGTCCAATGTTAATGAATGGGGAAGCGAGTAATAGCGAGTAGTGTGAGATTTACAAATCGCAGATGTGTCTCGGAAGCTTCAGCCTGAAGCAATCCTAGTTTTGTCATTTATTTGCATTGGACTCGTTTACTTTGCAACTGTAATCGCTGGGAAACTCGCACAGATAAGAGTCCTGTCTGCCCAGTGTGCTGGCTGCGCAGCTCCAGGGTCCTAGAGCCCGCCTGCTGCCTGATGTAGCAGAGCTGAGATTGTTCTCAGTCTGCTCATTCCCTGTGCATAGACATCTATATTTATGCACAGGGGATGTAGCAGAGAGGACATCGCGTTTTGGACTGCGTCGGACGGAAGAGGATTTTTTTAATTAAAGATGGAGTCCCTAATGCCTTTTTTTTTATTTCTAATAAAATTTTTTCTCTGTGTTGTGTTTTTTTTAAACAATATAATAGAAATTCATGGCGGTCATGTCTAATATTGGCGTGACCGCCATAAATTTCGGGCTTAGGGCCAGCTGATAATACAAAGCTGGCCCTAACCTCTTTATTACCCAGCGTGCCACCGCCACCAGGGCCGCTGGAAGAGCGGGGTTCAGCGCCAGAGGATGGCGCTTCAATGAACGCGTCATCTTCTGGGGCGGCTGCGGGCTGCAATTTGCAGCGGGGGGTGCCCAGAAAGCTTGGGCATCCCTGCGCTGCGGATTCCAGCCCCCAGCTGCTTAGCTGTACCTGGCTAGACATAGAAATTGCGCGGAGCCCCACGCATTTTTTTTAAATTATTTCATGAAATTCTGAGATTCTGACTCTGAGACTCTGACTCTGAGACTCTGACTCTGAGACTCTGACTCTGGCTCTGAGGGTGAGACTCTGAATCTGAGACTCTGACTCTGAGACTCTGACTCTGAGACTCTGACTCTAAGACTCTGACTCTGGCTCTGAGGGTGAGACTCTGAATCTGAGACTCTGACTCTGAGACTCTGACTCTGAGACTCTAACTCTGAGACTCTGACTCTGAGACTCTGAGACTCTGAGACACTGACTCTGAGACTCTGACTCTGACTCTGAGACTCTGACTCTGAGACTCTGACTCTGAGACTCTGACTCTGACACTCTGACTCTGAGACTCTGACTCTGAGACTCTGAGACTCTGACTCTGAGACTCTGACTCTGAGATTCTGACTCTGACTCTGAGACTCTGACTCTGAGACTCTGACTCTGAGACTCTGACTCTGAGACTCTGACTCTAACTCTGACTCTGAGACTCTGACTCTGACTCTGAGACTCTGACTCTGAGACTCTGACTCTGAGACTCTGACTCTGACTCTGAGACTCTGACTCTGAGACTCTGACTCTGAGACTCTGACTCTGACTCTGAGACTCTGACTCTGAGACTCTGAGACTCTGACTCTGAGACTCTGACTCTGAGACTCTGACTCTGAGACTCTGACTCTGACTCTGACTCTGAGACTCTGACTCTGAGACTCTGACTCTGAGACTCTGACTCTGAGACTCTGACTCTGACTCTGAGACTCTGACTCTGAGACTCTGACTCTGAGACTCTGACTCTGACTCTGAGACTCTGAGACTCTGAGACTCTGACTCTGAGACTCTGAGACTCTGAGACTCTGACTCTGAGACTCTGAGACTCTGACTCTGAGACTCTGAGACTCTGACTCTGAGACTCTGAGACTCTGACTCTGAGACTCTGACTCTGAGACTCTGACTCTGAGACTCTGAGACTCTGACTCTGAGACTCTGAGACTCTGACTCTGAGACTCTGACTCTGAACTCTGAGACTCTGACTCTGAGACTCTGAGACTCTGACTCTGAGACTCTGACTCTGAGACTCTGAGACTCTGACTCTGAGACTCTGAGACTCTGAGACTCTGACTCTGAGACTCTGCTCTGAGACTCTGAGACTCTGACTCTGAGACTCTGAGACTCTGAGACTCTGAGACTCTGAGACTCTGAGACTCTGACTCTGAGACTCTGAGACTCTGACTGTGAGACTCTGAGACTCTGACTCTGAGACTCTGACTCTGACTCTGAGACTCTGAGTCTGACTCTGACTCTGAGACTCTGACTCTGAGACTCTGAGACTCTGACTCTGAGACTCTGACTCTGAGACTCTGACTCTGTCTCTGACTCTGAGACTCTGACTCTAAGACTCTGACTCTGACTCTGAACTCTGAGACTCTGATTCTGACTCTGAGACTCTGACTCTGACTCTGAGACTCTGACTCTGAGACTCTGACTCTGAGACTCTGACTCTGAGACTCTGACTCTGACTCTGAGACTCTGACTCTGAGACTCTGACTCTGAGACTCTGACTCTGATCGACTCTAGACTCTGACTCTGACTCTGAGACTCTGACTCTGAGACTCTGACTCTGAGACTCTGACTCTGACTCTGAGACTCTGACTCTGAGACTCTGACTCTGAGACTCTAGACTCTGACTCTGAGACTCTGACTCTGAGACTCTGAGACTCTGACTCTGAGACTCTGACTCTGAGACTCTGAACTCTGACTCTGACTCTGACTCTGAGACTCTGAGGACTCTGACTCTGACGACTCTGAGACTCTGGACTCTGACTCTGAGACTCTGACTCTGAGACTCTGACTCTGACTCTGAGATCTGACTGACTCTGAACTCTGACTCTGAACTCTGACTCTGAGACTCTGGACTCTGACTCTGAGACTCTGACTCTGACTGAGACTCTGACTCTGAGACTCACTTGACTCTGAGACTCTGACTCTGACTCTGTAGACTCTGACTCTGAGACTCTGACTTACTGAGACTCTGACTTGACTCTGAGACTCTGAACTCTGATGCGACTCTGACTTGACTCTGAGTGACTCTGAGACTCTGACTCTGAGACTCTGACTCTGAACTCTGAGTCTGACTCTGACTCTGAGACTCGACTCTAGACTCTGACTGTGAATTCATGAATAATTCAAAAAATTGGGCTCCGCGCAATTTCTATGCTACCAGGTACAGCTAGCATGCTGAACCGCAGCGCAGGGATGCCCAAGCTTCTGGGCACCCCCACTGCATTGCAGCCCCAGCCGCCCCAAATGCGCGTTCATTGAGCGCCATCCTCTGGCGCTGACGTCTTCAGGCCCTGGTCTGCACGCTGGTAATAAAGGTTAATACCAGCTTTGTATGCAAGCTGGTATTGCCGGATCTATGCAGGCCACGTTTGACCCAGCCACTAAGAATCTCCAATAAAGGGTTAAAAAAACACAGAGAAAATTTTTTATTTGAAATAAAAAAAAAAGCCATTAGGGACTCCATCTTTAATTAAAAAAATCCTCTTCCGTCTGACGTAGTCCAAAACGCGATGTCCTCTCTGCTACATCCCCTGTGCATAGATATAGATGTCTATGCACAGGGAATGAGCAGACTGAGAACAATCGCAGCTCTGCTACATCATGTCTGTGAGCAGGCGGGCTCTAGGACCCTGGAGCTGCACAGAGAAGACAGCTGGACTCAGCTCGCAATGTAACAGCAGTTATTTGCGAGTTTCCCTGCTATCACTGGCACAGTAGCCGAGTCTAATGCAAACAATGGCAATCCTAGTTTTGTCAGCGTTTGCCATTGATTTGCATTGGACTCGTGCGAGTAAACGCTGGGAAACTCGCAGAGTACCGAGTCCTGCGAGTCCCTTACTACTCGCCGAGTAACGAGTCCTAGCGAGTAGATTCGCCCATCCCTAAGCCAATGTAATTTACAGAGTGAACGCCTCCATGCTGTCGGTGTCTATGCTCAGTCTGCATCCTCTCTACCGTCCCCCTATATTTATTGCTCTGGGGTTTGCCTTGTGTATTACAGTCATTTTATGTTTAGATTGTTTTATGTTTTTCTCTTTTTATGAGAATCAAATCTGAAATATTTTTACACTTGAGAGATTTTTTTTACAATAAATCCAGCAGAATGAGATGACTCAGCCCTGATACTCTGTAAAGTGAAATTGCTGTTTTATGGGACAGATGTCTTCCATCCTTGTAATCTGTCAAAATGAGCCTTAAACATAGACAAGTGTTCTCTGTCAGGTCAAGATGTTAGGCCAAAATCAGACGGCTGGAACACGACAATGTAATGTTATTATGGCTGCAACGCCCGGACACCGCAACGTTTTACTAAACTGATATTAGATATCTTATCCTCCTATATAAGTTGTTGTGACCAACCGCACTGCCCCTACTGCCCTCCCATAAAACCACCCAAAATTGGCCAAAAGGTCATTGTCTTCTTAGAACTCCTTAAAGACACATGACGGTTTAGTGTTAAGAATACAGTCATCTATTTTTTCCCAGATTTTTTCCACCCCTTTTGAGAGTTCAGGACATGATTTGGGAATAATTTGTATAAAACTGACTCCATACACAGTGGGAGAGAAGTGTAATATACAGCCAGGCTTTGTTCCCTTAGTTCAGCTGGGTGACAATGGGTTGAAGACCCCCAGGCAGGCGCGTAACGACAACCGGTGTCGGGGTTGTGAAAACACCTGGGGCCTGGAGCCTAGGGGGCCCCAAAAATCCCATTTGCGTATATGATTCACCCCCAGGCTATGGGGTACTCAGGAACTGGGCCAGTGGCGGTCTCTCAGGGATCACGGTAGTCGTGACCCTGTCCCGTGGCCTGAGATCAGTCCAAAAAGGGGTATATTTACAATCAGCGTGACGCCGCTTCCATCCTGCCCCCCTTCCGCTTCCATCCTGCCCCCCCTCTGCCTCCATCCTGCCCCCCCCGCCACCTCCATCCTGCCCCCCCGACGCCTCCATCCTGCCCCGCCCGCCGCCTCCATCCTGCCCCGCCCGCCGTCTGTATACTCTATTACTTCCTCCCCTGCCCAGGAGCTGTGGTATATCCGTCCTGTTCCTCCATGGTAAGACACATACATTACACAGGGGCACATATATAAGAATATCACAGGACAGGAACATTTTTATTTAACATCCAGTTGTGGAACTTATTTTTATTCTAAGATCTATTGAGTAAAATGTAAGATTGTTTGTGACATAACCCCATTTAAACATTTATATAGGAAACTTAGTCCCTTCTATTATCAGAGAATATGGAGGTAGTAGAGGCAAATGTGATCACTGTGGCAATCAAGGCTGTAATGGAGCAGTAAAGGTAAAGTGTCATATCTCTGTACACAGCTCTGTCCATTACATGGCACTGACCCCCACATCCCTCAATAATGCAGAACAACCAGTGACTACTCAAAAACTTCAATTAACATTTGATCCTTCTGGGAGGAAAGAAGTAGGTTAACCAACACTGGAAGCTTGGAAGAATATGGATGTGCAGGGCGTAAATCTGCTTCATCGTCTCCCTGGAATTCAAATATAACAAAACTTAAAACAACATCTGGCAAAGAGAATTCCAGCAGCAGATACAAGCTTCATTTTATGTCAGTTTGGGGATCTTAAAGGAAATGTATCATCAGCATAGTATAGATTGTTTACATCTGCGTTCTTTGCAAGCATTTTTTATGAAAAATCTTAGTTTTTGCAGTTTTTGTTTTCTTCAATTGAACTTGAAATACTGAATTTTCCACATTGGTCATTTGTGCACACAAAGTTCATATTTGTTATTCTCTTTATCTCACTTTTCAGCTTTGCTATATAGACTAGGACTGAATGAGCAGAGTCATCTCATTACTGCTAGGTAGTGGGAAAATATTGTTATGGGCTGAGTTCAAAACCTCCATTGGTGGAAGAATAACACAGAATGAGTTCAGTAGTCAAAATGACTGATATTGTGAAGGAACCATGATGGATCCTATTATAGATAAATAGTCAACATGTGATACAAAGACCAAACACATTCAAAGGGAACCTGTGCACCCAGAACCACGGGCTGTTCTGGGTGCAGATCTGAAATCCCAGCCTGATAGTCCCAGCATGTTGCAGCTCACATAAACCAGTCTCAAGAAAAAGTAATTCTAAATGACTCACCGTGGCCGGGACTCCGGTTTAGACAGGCGATGCTTCCTTCCTCCTTGTCACGGGTGGACCGCGCCTGCCGGTAGTGGGGCCCGGTGTAGTGCAGATCAAAAGTGTTGAAGACGTCTTGGTGGAACAGATTAAAGGGGTTTTTAATTTATTCGTGACGCCACCTATGAGTAGTTTCGGTAAGGACTACCGACGCTGCGGAACCTCCTGGGGATGGACAGCAGCAAGATGGAACGCTCCCCACAGGCTGAGCGGTGATCCCCGGAGGCTGGAGCTGCTTAAGATGTTGTGCGGCAGCTGCGGTTACCTTGTAGTGCGGACGGACAGTTCATAAGGAAGCACGGACACAGAAAGTCTCTGCAACGGGTCTTTACTGTAACCAGCAGGCAGTACATGGTATACAGTTTACGGGTAGTAGACCGGGTGGACTCAGCAGTGATGGTGTCCCTTAGAAATCCGCAGTGTTCCTCCATTCTAACTAAGTGGTTGCCAGTGTCGCCCAGGAATACCAGATCGGGTACGGGGAGGCTGCTTCAATGCCCTATCCATGATGTACGTTCTGGATGTTTTGGGGAGCCTTGGATCCCTCAGTGGGTACACCGCTGGTTAGACGACTGGAAGTTGGCTGGTGGTGGGGTGCTCCTGTAAAGCTGCTCCTCCACGCTTCTGGTTTGCGTAGCAGAGGTGAACTGCTGCCAGCTTCGGTACCAGTGAACCGGCTGTGAGTTGTGGGCACGGGAGTCTTTTGGAACCCGTGGTAATAATGCCCAATCCCGGTTGTTAAGGCCTCAGGTGCTGACACCCGACCGGTGACGACCCGGGGGCTGCACGGGGTGCGGAGCCCCCGCTCCTCTCCAAGTTCTAGACTGCTCAGGTCAAGTTCTAGATCCCTTCTCTCACTAGACTAAGGGTCTGTTCTCCTACACTTCCCTAACACTCCACCCACCAGGACCTAGGATTGGCCCTCTGTTCTAGGTGATACATGCAGGGTTGGATTTCTAAATTAACCAGGTCACTGCTGTGTCAGAGAATATTGCGGCTGCATTTATGGCTGCAATACCCTCTTGTGACGCACTCGTTGCGGGGCGCCACACTCCCCCTTGGTTGAATACGCTTGTCCCCAAGCGTCACACTACCCACATTACAGAGATTTTTATATTTTATAACAGGTATTACACTTTTATTAATGACAGGTCATTGTATGACATAAAAGTGAAGTAGACAAAATAAACAGGTAAAACACTTGGTGCGGACTCGGCGGGCAGTCGGCTGTCCTTAGGTAAAAGTTCAGGCTGTAGCCGCCAAGTCGCGGTGTTATTTTGCAAACAGGAAGAAGTCTCTTAGCAGAAGAGCTCAAACAACAAGTAACTTATGGAGGGCGGTGTTCCGGACTCGTATAGCGAACCACCCATCACAGCATACATGTCGCTCATAGGTTACAATGTCCCCTCTATACAAGTCTCGGTTTGGATGCCCTCGCGGTAGGTGCGATTCCACATCACGATGCCCCACAAATACTTCGGTACTCACACCCTCCTCCCTTACGAATCCCCACCCGGTGGATAAGTTGAAGGTGCTTACCCGCCCGGTTTTACGGAATTGTTCAGGCAATGGAGATTGGCGGCGGGCTTCAGCGCGGGCCTGCATATTGGCTTGCAGTCGAGTGTGCCACTCCTCCCTTCGGATACGACGTACCTCTTCGTCGGAGTGGTGCGGCGTGTGGATACAATCACTATGGCGTGATGGTTGTTGAACCGCTTGAGTTTGGTGGGCAGTCTGTAGAAAAGCCCAGTTCAACGGAACCGGAGAAGATGTTGTTGCAGCGGCACCCGACCAGTGTACCCGAGCAGATCGCCCGGCAGAAGGATTCTTGGTGTCTCCCTAGGCGAACCCGGTGTAGAGGTCCTCAGCTGGGCTGTCGATCTCGTCATCATCCTCCTCTACCTCTCCTTCGATGACTACGTCGGGTTGCTCGGCTGACGGAGATGATGGAACGGAACCCTCTGGGTCGATGGGTGGCTGTGCTGCAAAGTTCTCCTCGGGGTCGTTGTGCAGGACTTCCAGGCTGCCTGCCTCTTCTTCTGTAGCAGCGGGAAGTGGTGTTTCGATCCCGGTCACCAGGTAGGCCTCGGTATTTTTCAGAGGAGGCCTCCGGTTCAGGGAGAAACAGGCGACAGTCTCAGTAGTGTGGAAACTAGTCGCGGGTTCCGCAGGTGGAACCAGGTATGTGTCGGCTTCTTCGGTGGAGCGTATTGGAAGCTCCGGCTCAGGAACGGGGTCGGCTGCGGGTTCGACCGCTGGAACGGGTCGAGCTGTGGCCCTCACAGGAATGATACAGTCTATGGGCTCCGGTGACGAAGCAGGACAGGTGGTGGGCGACGGTGAGGCGGTTGAGAAGCTGGCGATGTCGTCTGGGCCTGGAGAAGCTGTACCCGGTCGGCTCTGCTGCATCGCATGATGGAGTCTTCTGCCTAGGGTCGCACTCCAGCTGCGAATCGTCCACTCCACAGTCTCAAGTAACTGCACCCGGAGGTCTTGTAGAGCCTCTAGCCAAAAGTCAGGGCTGCCGTCTATGGTAAGGGCAGGACCCGGACCCGGTGGGCCTATGGCTGCTCTGGCCTCTGCCTCGACCTCCCGCATCAGGTCTTGGAGTCTCATGCTGGCCATTCTCTTCTTCGGAGGGAAACCACACCCGTTCAACCGGTAAGCGTTCTGGTAGTGCTGGTGAAGAAGGTCTGTGACACTCCCATTTCCTCTGGGCTTTTGTAGTCCAATGGTGGGAAAAGTCTTTGGGGTCCTCCCCCATGGTTGATTCGAGCAATCAGGGCGGACAAAGAGTTTGGCGCCTTTTGTCTTTAGCCCTCCCACGATGAGGGGGGTTGACTCACTCCTGGACTTGTACGTGGCGGATTCTTGTGGCGGGAACGCCATCTTGGGCGCCATCTTGGCCCACGGTGATAAGGCTGAAAGTTCTTTTAGGGACGAACAAAGTCCAAATTGTAGACAATAAAGTCATTTTCAAGCACATTATACCCGTTGGGTAACGGGCCTGCTCGTATCCTGTTCGTGACGCCATATTCTGACTCACCGTGGCCGGGACTCCGGTTTAGACAGGCGATGCTTCCTTCCTCCTTGTCACGGGTGGACCGCGCCTGCCGGTAGTGGGGCCCGGTGTAGTGCAGATCAAAAGTTGAAGACGTCTTGGTGGAACAGATTAAAGGGGTTTTTAATTTATTCGTGACGCCACCTATGAGTAGTTCGGTAATCGTTACCGACGCTGCGGAACCTCCGGGGGATGGACAGCAGCAAGATGGAACGCTCCCCACAGGCTGAGCGGTTATCCCCGGAGGCTGGAGCTGCTTAAGATGTTGTGCGGCAGCTGCGGTTACCTTGTAGTGCGGACGGACAGTTCATAAGGAAGCACGGACACAGAAAGTCTCTGCAACGGGTCTTTACTGTAACCAGCAGGCAGTACATGGTATACAGTTTACGGGTAATAGACCGGGTGGACTCAGCAGTGATGGTGTCCCTTAGAAATCCGCAGTGTTCCTCCATTCTAACTAAGTGGTTGCCAGTGTCGCCCAGGAATACCAGATCGGGTACGGGGAGGCTGCTTCAATGCCCTATCCATGATGTACGTTCTGGATGTTTTGGGGAGCCTTGGATCCCTCAGTGGGTACACCGCTGGTTAGACGACTGGAAGTTGGCTGGTGGTGGGGTGCTCCTGTAAAGCTGCTCCTCCACGCTTCTGGTTCGCGTAGCAGAGGTGAACTGCTGCCAGCTTCGGTACCAGTGAGCCGGCTGTGAGGTGTGGGCACGGGAGTCTTTTGGAACCCGTGGTAATAATGCCCAATCCCGGTTGTTAAGACCTCAGGTGCTGACACCCGACCGGTGACGGCCCGGGGGCTGCACGGGGTGCGGAGCCCCCGCTCCTCTCCAAGTTCTAGACTGCTCAGGTCAAGTTCTAGATCCCTTCTCTCACTAGACTAAGGGTCTGTTCTCCTACACTTCCCTAACACTCCACCCACCTGGACCTAGGATTGGCCCTCTGTTCTAGGTGATGCATGCAGGGTTGGATTTCTAAATTAACCAGGTCACTGCTGTGTCAGAGAATATTGCGGCTGCATTTATGGCTGCAATACCCTCTTGTGACGCACTCGTTGCGGGGCGCCACATAAACATCATATATAAGATGCTAATGTGGCAGCAACAAGCCAATAGGGTATTAGTTCCCTGACTAGTCAGCCAACATAGCATGTTACTCCGCCCCAGCGGGCATGATAATGTGGCACCCCACCGGTCTGGTCACCGCAATGGGTTACTGCAGTCCTAAAGGGAAACGGGATGGTAAACCTAGGCCCCCACTAAACACACCCACACACCCTAGGACCCATGGGACCATTTGCAAATCCAGGGGGGGCCCAGTCAAAGAGGGGACAAGTGAAGAACAGACAGTTGATGGAAACAGTTAGTGAGTTAGTGAAAGAGTGAGTGAGAAACAAGGAGGGTGGTCATAGAAAACCTTAGGGGCACAGGTGGAGTGAGAACAACCTGTGTGCCCAAATCCGGGACTGGGCGTAGTCAGGTGGAGGGGTTGGTTGAGAACAAGGGACTCTGCCCTGAACGTGGCACTGACGCTGCAAGCCTGAACCACTGAACTGGAGGCCACATAGTCTCTAAGAGTGGTGGTCGAAACCCGACGAACCCGCTGAGAAGGTAGTCAAACTGGGGTCAGGAGACGGGTACCAGTCGTCCGGCAGGACTTGTGGCTGCTAGATCGGGGTACTGCGTGCAGAGGCGCTGACAGGAGAGGTGAAGACGTAGTGCTGAGTGAGAGACCAGAGAACAGAGAAGCACACGAAGGGTGCTGGGCAAGTTATCCCAATTCATTGTGGACAGGCCAGACTGGACTTGGTAGAGAGAAGCGCACGGTGGCCGATTGCAATTGAAGTGAGTAAACCGGGTGCGAAATTCAACCACTGTGTGAGACTGGGTTATTCCCCGTCTGCGGAGCCGCCGACTACCAGAGTGAACGAGACACAGAGGCCCAGAGTGAATCCAGCCTGAGAAAGCCATCACAGCTAAGCATATCTGCCCGGGGGTGCCCGTTCCACCTACGGGGAGCAGCGACATCAGGCTGCCATACCAACAACCCCGGAGGTCTGAACCGCAGCGTCGGATCTTACTAACCGAAAACTGTAGGTGGCGTTATGAATATTTCCTCTATAAACTTTATCCTCATCCAATAACCCCATGAACCAGTTCCTGCCCACTGACTCCCTTGGGGGTCATGGAAGCCAGGTCTTGACCCCTGTGACTCCCCCGGACTCATCGGTGGCGCTCCACTGGTCAGACCGCCACCAGGGGTACTGCACTCCTCCATTAGCAGGAGAGTAGTGCCCCTGTTCTCCAGGTACCTGGATGGTGAAGTTGAGACCCACAACAACACAAACACACTTAGGACCCCGAGATGGGACAGTGGGTTGACCCAGTGGGGAGGACCCAGTCTCAACAAGGAGAACAAGGAAGTGTAGAAGCAGTCAGGAGAAGGACAGCAAAGGAGTAGGAAGTTGGAGTGAGAGTCGAGAGGCGGTGGAGGTGTTAGCTCCCGCGGGCAGGAGCACGGTCACACTTGCCCTGGGAGGAAAAGACTGAACGGTGTAGAGGAAGAAAGGAGCCCTTATGGTACATTTACATGCTGCCACAGGAAGGTAGGAACAGGCAGGCATCGGTCACAATTGTGCCTGATGCCTTGAAAAGACCACGATGTGGCTGCGTGTAATTCAGGACTTTCCTTCCTTCAGGGAAGACACAGGAAGGAAAGTCCTGAATTACACGCCGCCACATCGTGGTCTTTTCAAGACTACAGGCACAATTGTGTCCGATGCCTGCCTGTTCCTACCTTCCTGTGGCCGCGTGTAAATGTACCATTAGGGTGCAGAAAAAGACCTAGATCACCTGCACGCCATATATGGCAGAGGAACAGAGGGGCTGGTGGAAGAAACAGGGGACCAGCCCTCAACACGGCACAGGGATCCATACCCGAACCATTGAAATCGGAGGCCATGAGGTCCTGAAGGGGAACTGTTGCCACAAACTCGGCACAACTCCGAGAAGGCAGTCGTACTAAGGCACGGTACTAGGAAGCGGTACTGATCAAAGCCTGTGGCTGTCGGTACTCGAGCTCTGTGTGCGGATGCGCTGAAAGGAGAGGCGAGACGAGCTTGGTACGCTGAGAGTACCGCCAGTGAAGGAAACACTGTGAGAGAGCAAGGAACACCTAGGGGTCTCGATGACACTGAAATCTGAAAACTGAAACCGGAGAATTGCAAGGAGAAGCACCCGGTGGCGTGGTTGGAACGTTAAAGTAAAGGTACAGAACTCCAACAGATATGTGTGAGACTTTTTTTAGCGGCGACCACCGGCTACAGAGGACGCATGACACACTGAGGTGCTGATGAACAACGGCCTTAGACTAACTGACTTCTCTACCACTGCCCTGGAGAACTGCTCCACCTGCAGGGAGCAAAACCATCTAAGCTGCCGGTCATCGTTCCCAGAGGTTCTGCAGCAGCAGCGGCCACGCATAGCCACACACCGTAGGTGGCATCACAAATACCCTTTTCTATTTATTCCCTGTCATCTACCCCTGAACTTTTAAATGACACCACCAGGGCCACGGAGCCGGGTTGCCACAGTGATGTCCCCTATGAAAGAAGCGAAAGATCCAGCCCGGTTCTGAGTATCCCCATTGCCCTGGAGTGGGCTTGTCACATCCAAAAAACCCGATTCTGAGTACCCCACGGCCCCGGGGTGGGCGGAGTCAATAATATGCTATGCATAGCATCGCGCGGCTGTGTATTACTCACTAGTGAGCGACTATGTCTCCAGGTGTATGTACCCCCAACTTCAGTGAGACCCACCACACATGCTCAGAATGTGCCTTGTTTTTGGTCATGCATACTATACAGCTGGGTGTATGTGTCCCGGATTCATAGTACGCATGACCGGAAGCACAGCGCAATTCTGAGCATATGTGGTGGGAATCTCTGAAACTCGGGGTTCAGTAGAGACTCTGATGGTGAGGTTAAAGGTTCTGGCAAGTAAGGCTTAGGTTCAAATACTGACGGGACAGGTTCAGATTCAGGTACAGGTAAGATCACTGCATGGGTAAGGGTGCACAGGCAGGACTGGACTGGAACCACGGGCGAGATCTGGAACAAGGACCTGAAAATGTTACTAAAGTACAAAAACTGTCTAGGAACTAACATTGCTCAGGAGCCTCCTTACAAAGGAGGGTGTGTAAAATACCTAGTGACTCCCAGCTATAGGCTGGGGATACTTCTGGAGTACACACACTGAGTCTTTAAAAAGCAGGGAGCTTGCAGGTGCGTTCCCTGTATGCTGGGAGCTACGGCAAGTACCAGACCAGGAAATGCAAATAGGTGACTATGGCAGTCAGTATATCAGTGCCCTGCCAGGTGAAGGATGCCAGGCAGTGCAGGGGCACCGGCATTATAGAGAGAGGGTAAAAGGAGCATCTCTCACTCCAGAGGACCTGCCTATTCCTGCATTACACACATCCCATTGATTAGAATGCAAATTGTCACTTCAGTAAGGAAGTAGACAAACTCTACTGCCACCTAATAAAGGTAGCAATCCTAAAAGTCATAATTGACTCTTTAACAAGCCTTTTAATATGACTCAGGACTTGTGCAAGATCAGAACCCCAAACTGCAGACGCTGCGTTTCAGGGTGACTGCCCCTCATCAGTGCAGTGTGTGAAACTGTTAGGATTGCTCCCTTTATTAGGTGACATTAGAGTTTGTCTTCCTCTTCACTGCACTGGGCTTCCTGAAACGCCCTGAAACATGGCAATATGACATTGATTTGTCCTGATGACGAAGACAATAAATAATAAAGATGACATATACAAACAAAGTGAACATTTCAGGTCATTTTTTTACAAGGATTTTTAAATCTTCACTTTTATCATCAAGAATCCCTCAAGAAACCTTGCTTAAAAATAGGATATTCGCTCAAAAAACGTAAATATTTGCAAATGTCTAAAACTGTCTAGTAATATTTTTTTTTATATTTACATAAACAGAAAAAAAAGGTGAAACGAAAACATCAGTGAGCGGAGATTGGGCACCCGGTCTTGGCTCCTACTAAATGACCTGTTGATTGGACTTCATAGTGACTTACCAGAAGTCACGGCTGGTGGAGGAGACGCTCAGCCTGTTCTGTGAAGGGAAAGTTTCATGAGTAACACAGAGATTCAACTATAAGTTATTGGTCTGATCCCTCCATAGGGATTCTTTATATCTGTAATAAGATACAGGAAGTTCTTATCAGTAAAACTCTAAGGGTGCCTTCACATTTCAGGACGTTTGCGCCGCGGACGGTGCGGTTCTGTGTCCCGAAATCCGCATGCTGATTGCGCACCTATCTTTAACATGGGATGCGCAGTCATCCGCACATAGCCACGTTCGTTCGCGTTCAGCTGCGTAACTATACGCATGCGGACGGAGAAGAAGATTTTATGCCGCCAGGGAACGCGGCTTGTAGCATTTTTCGGCGCGTCCAAAAAAATGCAAGTGTCCGCATGCGCACGCTGCAGATACAATTAACATTAGCCCCCTATGAGACTGTACGCATGCGGATGGTTTTGCGCACAGCTGCGGATGAAATGCATGCGGACACCTTAGTGCGCATGCTCAAAAAGAGTTTTTGGCGTCAACCATAATCTCCGCCCATGAACTAGCGAACGCATGCAGATGGAAAACGCATGCGCAAGGCTCAAAACGCAGACAAACGCATGTGAACGTTGCGGACCTGCGTGCGCAAAGCTATGCGCATGCGTATGTAAAACACAACGTTTACATGTGTTCGCATGCGTTTTCACCTGCGGCTGCGCAAGCGCATGGGACGCAACGTAACCGTCCTGAAATGTGAAGCTAGACTAAATTTACTATTATAAAATAAATAGAATTACATTATATTTTTACATATTGGGACAGAATTATAGTAGTTATATTCTTGTACATAGGAGTAGTATTATTGTAGTTATATTCTTGTACATAGGGGCAGTATTACAGTAGTTATATTCTTGTACATAGGAGCAGTATTATAGTAGTTATATTCTTGTATATAGGAGCAGTATTATAGTAGTTATATTCTTGTACATAGGAGCAGTATTATAGTAGTTATATTCTTGTACATAGGGGCAGTATTATAGTAGTTATATTCTTGTACATAGGAGCAGTATTATAGTAGTTATATTCTTGTACATAGGAGCAGTATTATAGTAGTTACATTCTTGTACATAGGAGCAGTATTATCATAGTTATATTCTTATATATAGGGGCAGTATTATGGTAGTTATATTCTTGTACATAGGAGCAGTATTATAGTAGTTATATTCTTGTACATAGGAGCAGTATTACAGTAGTTATATTCTTGTACATAGGAGCAGTATTATAGTAGTTATATTCTTGTACATTGGAGCAGTATTATAGTACATATATTCTTGTACATAGGAGCAGTATTATAGTAGTTATATTCTTGTACATTGGAGCAGTATTATAGTACATATATTCTTGTACATAGGAGCAGTATTATAGTAGTGATATTCTTGTACATAGGAGCAGTATTATAGTAGTTATATTCTTGTACATAGAGACAGTATTATAGTAGTTATATTCTTGAACAGGGGGGAATATTATAGTAGTTATATTCTTGTACATAGGAGCAGTATTATAGTAGTTATATTCTTGTACATAGGGGCAGTATTATAGTAGTTATATTCTTGTACATAGGAGCAGTATTATAGTAGTTATATTCTTGTACATAGGAGCAGTATTATAGTAGTTACATTCTTGTACATAGGAGCAGTATTATCATAGTTATATTCTTATATATAGGGGCAGTATTATGGTAGTTATATTCTTGTACATAGGAGCAGTATTATAGTAGTTATATTCTTGTACATAGGAGCAGTATTACAGTAGTTATATTCTTGTACATTGGAGCAGTATTATATTACATATATTCTTGTACATAGGAGCAGTATTATAGTAGTGATATTCTTGTACATAGGAGCAGTATTATAGTAGTTATATTCTTGTACATAGAGACAGTATTATAGTAGTTATATTCTTGAACAGGGGGGAATATTATAGTAGTTATATTCTTGTACATAGGAGCAGTATTACAATAGTTATATTCTTATACATAGGAGCAGTATTATAGTAGTTATATTGTTGAATATAGGGGCAGTATTATAGTAGTTATATTCTTGTACATAGGAGCAGTGTTATAGTAGTTATATTCTTGTATATAGGAGCAGTATTATAGTAGTTATATTCTTGTACATAGGGGCAGTATTATAGTAGTTATATTCTTGTACATAGAGAGCAGTATTATAGTAGTTATATTCTTGTACATAGGAGCAGTATTATAGTAGTTATATTCTTGTATATAGGAGCAGTATTATTAGTAGTTATATTCTTGTACATAGGGGCAGTATTATAGTAGTTATATTCTTGTACATAGAGAGCAGTATTATAGTAGTTATATTCTTGTACATAGGAGCAGTATTATAGTAGTTATATTCTTGTACATAGGGGCAGTATTACAGTAGTTATATTCTTGTATATAGGGGCAGTATTATAGTAGTTATATTCTTGTACATAGGGGAAGTATTATAGTAGTTATATTCATGTACATAGGAGCAGTATTATAGTAGTTATATTCTTGTACATAGGAGCAGTATTATAGTAGTTAATTTTTGCACATAGGGGCAGTATTATAGTAGTTATATTCTTGTACATTGGAGCAGTATTATAGTAGTTATATTCTTGTACATAGGAGCAGTATTATAGTAGCTATATTCTTGTACATAGGGAGCAGTATTATAGTAGTTATATTCTTGTACATAGGAGCAGTGTTATAGTAGTTATATTCTTGTATATAGGGGCAGTATTATAGTAGTTATATTCTTGTATATAGAGAGCAGTATTATAGTAGATATATTCTTGTACATAGGAGCAGTATTATAGTAGTTATATTCTTGTACATAGGAGCAGTATTATAGTAGTTATATTCTTGTACATAGGGGCAGTATTATAGTAGTTATATTCTTGTACATAGGGGCAGTATTATAGTAGTTATATTCTTGTACATCGGAGCAGTATTATAGTAGTTATATTCTTGTACATAGGAGCAGTATTATAGTAGTTATATTCTTGTACATAGGAGCAATATTATAGTAGTTATATTCTTGTATATAGGAGCAGTATTGTAGTAGGTATACTCTTGTATATAGAAGCAGTATTATAGTAGTTATATTCTTGTATATAGGGGCAGTATTATAGTAGTTATATTCTTGTATATAGGAGGCAGTATTATAGTAGTTATATCCTTGTACATAGGGGCAGTATTATAGTAGTTATATTCTTGTATATAGGGCAGTATTATAGTAGTTATATTCTTGTACATAGGGGCAGTATTATAGTAGTTATATTCTTGTACATAGGAGGCAGTATTATAGTAGTTATATCCTTGTACATGGGGGCAGTATTATAGTAGTTATATTCTTGAACATAGGGGCAGTATTATAGTAGTTATGTTCTTGTACATAGGAGCAGTATTATAGTAGTTATATTCTTGTACATAGGAGCAGTATTATAGTAGTTATATTCTTGTACATAGGAGCAGTATTATAGTATTATATTCTTGTACATAGGAGCAGTATTATAGTAGTTATATTCTTGTATATAGGTGCAGTATTATATTAGTTATATTCTTGTATATAGGAGCAATATTATAGTACTTATATTATTTTACATAGGAGCAGTATTATAGTACTTATATTCTTGTATATAGGGGCAGTATTATAGTAGTTATATTCCTCTACATAGGAGCAGTATTATAGTAGTTATATTCTTATACATAGGGGCATACATAGGGAGCAGTATTATAGTAGTTATATTCTTATACATAGGGGGGTAGTATTATACTAGTTATATTCTTGTACATAGGAGCAGTATTATAGTAGTTATATTCTTGTATATAGGGGGCAGTATTATAGTAGTTATATTCTTGTACATAGGGGGTAGTATTATAGAAGCTATATTAATGCACATATTAATTTCTAACTGTACTTTAAACTGAGACATTTAGCAAACAATTGAACAATTCTTTGAGCTACCCTGCTACGACACGGCATTCTCAGATAGGGCAGTCCTACACTACGTTTTTTATATACACTGTGCCATTACGGCCTTCTGAATGCATTAAAAGCAGAACCATATTAAATGCACACGTACCTGAAGCATTTCTGAACTACTCCCATGGCACCAGAAGGGCAACGGAGATAATTGCAGCCCAGATCCAGACACGACAATCGGACATTATCAGATCTGACTGATCTGACTAGAATCTGGGGTGGGGTTTATAAAGGCAGGAAGACAAAGGGCACATATAACAAAAGATGCCATCTTGGAAGAGGGCAACAATGCCCAAAAGGTAATCAAAATATTCAGAGTCCTGACACCATCACATGATCAGGATAGATTTTATTTTTTTTCTGGAAGTAAATAATGAATTTTCGTACTGAATGAAAGAAGACAATGACCAGGTTCGACCACAAGGAATAATGATGGAAATGTTAAAGGGAAATTGTATATATTTTTATTTTCCGATACTGTACTTCTCTTTTAATGTACTGGATAATTGAAAGCACAAGATAAAGTTTGATATATGAATCTATATATTATCTAATATATAAAGCTGAATGTGTGTATGTATGTATGTGTGTGTGTGTGTATATCCGGGATTGGCATCTACACCGTCGCAACTACAGCCACAAAATTTTGCACAGTCACACATCTGGACCCCGAGAGCGTCATAGGCTATGTTGTGAGGCGAAATTTTAACCCCGTGCGTTCCAGTTTACCAAACAATTTTGCCCATATCTACATAATTGGGGGAAAAAGTGAATGGAAAAGTGTTGGAGTAAAATCGACAGCTGCCAGCTACAGCCACAAAACTTTGCACAGTCACACGTCTGGACCCAAACAGCATCGTAGGCTATGTTGTGAGGCGAAATTTTAACCCCGCGCATTCCAATTCACCAAACTATTTTGCCCCTATCTGCATAATGGGGAAAAAGTGACAGTTACCAGTTGACAGTTGTGAATGAGAGGGGCTTAATGATAGCGCCAAAGACTAACAGCATATACCAGCATATAGTCACCAAGGTGGGGCCCCAACATGGGATATTCACCACGCATGGGGACATGTATACACGCCACCCGCACACAAAGACTAACAGCAAGTGTATAGTTGCTAAGGTGCAGCCCCGACATTGGAACTCACCACGCACCCAAACAAACACACACACACCACAAAGAGACACACACAACACAGAGACACACAACCCCCCCATGGGGACATACACACACACCCTACAGCGACACGTGCACTCACCCCACAGGGACACACACACACCACAAAGAGACACACAACACAGAGACACACAACCCCCCAAAGGGGACACACACCCCACAGGGACACACACACACCACAAAGAGACACACACAACAGAGACACACACACCACACAGACTCCCCCCACAGGGACACACACACATACACACCCTATAGAGACACACACACCACAGACACACACACACCACACAGACCCCCCCACAGGGACACACACACACAGCCACCCTATAGAGACACATGCACTCACCCCACAGGGACACACACACACACCACAAAGAGACACACACAACACAGACACACACACACCACACAGACCCCCCCCACAGGGACACACACACATACACACCCTATAGGGACACACACACCACAAAGAGACACACACAACACGGAGACACACACACCACACAGACCCCCCCACAGGGACACACACACACCACAAAGAGACACACAGCACAGAGACACACAACCCCCCCTCCCACGGACACACACACACACACCCTATAGCGACACATGCACTCACCCCACAGGGACACACACACACCACAAAGAGACACACACAACAGAGACACACACACAGCCCCACAGGGACACACACACATACACACCCTATAGGGACACACACACACCCTATAGGGACACGTGCACTCACCCCACAGGGACACACAGACACACCACAAAGACACACACACACCACAAAGACACACACAACACAGACACACACACCACACAGACCCCCCACAGGGACACACACACATACACACCCTATAGGGACACACACACCATAAAGAGACGCACACAACACAGACACACACAACACAGAGACACACACAACACAGAGACACACACACCCCACACAGACACCCCCCCACAGTTACACACACATACATACCCTATAGGGAAACATGCACTCACCCCACAGGTAAAACACACACACACAACCACAAAGAGACACACACAACACAGAGACACACACACCACACAGACCCCCCTCCCCACAGGGACACACACACATACACACCCTATAGGGACATATGCACTCACCCCACAGGGACACACACACCCACAAAGAGACACACACAACACAGAGACACACACACCACACAGACCCCCCTCCCCACAGGGACACACACACATACACACCTTATAGGGACACATTCACTCTCCCCACAGGGACACACACACACACCCCAGGGACACACACATCATACTGACAGACACAGATGTGCACAAATCACCTCACACAACTCGCCTCATCCGTGTGCTATTTTTAATTTCCAAACATAAACATCTAATTAAAAACAGCCAATGTGCAACTGTTTCAACCAGAGCTGGGGTGCATGAGGTACTCGGTCACCGGGGCTTCTGTGTGGGATGTCACGGATGGTCGGTATCCCCGGTGCCGTGCCCTGGCGAGCAATTATACCAGGTGTTGATGGTAAAACGGTGGGGGTAAAAGGGGGTTATTTACAGGGGGACGTGACGCCACCTGTAGAGTCCGGTAAGGTGGTACCGGCGCTGCTAGCCGGCCGCTGAGGTGATGGAGGGGGCAGCAGTGTGTGGTACAGCTCCCCACAGGTGGAGCTTTACCTCAGGGCAGCTGTGGTGAGACGGTGAGGGAGGACAGTGATGGAAATGTGGTGCAGTTCTTACCCCTCTGCTGTTGATGTTGATGATGTTAAGTCCTTTGAGCTGCGACAGGAAGAATAACAGAAACCATTTCCATTTTAACTTTGCTTTACTTGGTACCGGCTGATGGCATAACAATACACGGTACAGTTTGGTTTAGGGTGTTGTTACCAACTCAGGATTTCTCTTAAGGAGTCTTTAGATGTTCTTTCTCTGTCTTTCAGGGTTTCTATTCTCTTTCCAGATCTTTCCGTCTTTCCCACCTTTGAAGAGCTCCCCCGCCAGTCCAACGGTCTGTTTCTAGGAGATAAGGTCTGTCCACTACCCGGTCTGGACAGGGCAACCCAAGACTACAAAGTTCCCTTCCAGCACCGCAGTAAATGTCTGTTCCTTTTTATTTCTCCTAGTGTCTTGAACCGGTTTTCAGTCCTGAGGGGAGAGGTACTTTTGTGGTGCTGTCAGCAACCCGGTTCTGTTGGGCCTGCAGCTCGTCGGCTTTGCAGTCAGGGCTGAACTCCTGGTTGCCTCGGTCGTCCGTGTCACCAGTGTACCCTCAACATGACCAGCTGGCTCCTACCAGTTCTGGTCTGTTGCCATCTGTCCTGGGCCCCCACATAAAGATGGGGTACCCTCCACTCAGCTGGGCTGCCAGGCCTGACCACTCTGTCTGCCTTCCCAACGCCGTCTGAGGTAAATTCTTAACTGTCACTCTGCTCTATCCTAAGCTCCGTCCCCCACCTGTGGAACCTACCATATTACCAGTTCCCCCTACTCTAAGTGGTGCGGTCCTAGGTGAGTGCTAAAAATAGACTCCATAAGATTTAAATCCTAACCTAGCAACTTACAATGAAAAACACATTTTATATTCAAGTGTAATACCATTCTGTGGCGCATACCTGCAGGGGCGCTACACACCCCCTTGGTGAAACACACCCGTCCGCGGGTGTCAAACCAAACCAACCTAGAGTAAAATACATTTCACATATGAAATTGAACATTTTTATTAACTGGTGAACCGGGTAACTTTCAAACATGTAATAACAAAATTTTTCGTTCATTTGTATTCTTCCTTTGCAGGAGGCTCATTACTTATAACGTTGCATTTAACTTTGTAAACTCTGACTATAGTCTAGTCCTTGTCGGTCCAACTGGGACCAGGTAACATGTCTCTGATTACTGTCATCAGGATTAAAAATAAAAGAAAATCTTTGCATACATTAGCATTCCTGTACTGCAAAAATTAAAACATAAAAATAACAAATGCACTTCAACAATTAAAGTGAACTTCACACTTTTAACAGTGCAATACCGGGTTAACTTTTATTATTTGGCTTTACTAACCCGGATTGCAAACCAACCCCTGGGACCTGCGTGGCGTTCATAGGTGATCGCATCACCACGATACAGGTCCCGTCCTGGATGGCCCTGGGGTAAATGTTCCTCTACATTCCTCCGACCCACATGAACTTCTTGGTAAAGACCCTCTTCCTTGGCGAAACCATACCCGGTACTGAGATTAAAGGTGGTGACCACCCCCCGTTTACGCTGGTCTATAGGCAGTGGGGGTTGGTTACGGGCCATGACACGGGCTTGGCGGGTCTCAAGTTCATTGACATACCAGGCCTCGCGTCTCCGATGTCGTTCGGCCTCATCGTCGGTTTCAGGTTGGGTAAACCAAGGACGGCCCACCGGTTGCCATGTCTGTCCGCTGCTGTTAGTGCACAACGCTGCTCCTCTTCCTCGTCCCATCGTTGTTTGCGCTGGTACCGCGACCCTCCATGACTCGCAGGGTCCGGCCTCCTCATCGCCGCCGACAGCTTCTTCCTCATCGTAACTCTCCTCCTCCCCGACACCGACCTGGTCACCGCTGTACTCCTCCGGTTCTTCCAGTATCAGCTCAGGCTCCTCAAAGAATTGAATGAGGTCTCTCACCTCGACAGCTCTCTCCTCTCCAGACTCCGCAAGAGGCACATGAAACGGTTCCAGGATGTCAACAAGTAGCACAGGGGTCACCAGGCGGTCAGTCTGGGTAGCAACCGACACCCGGAGTTCTCGTTCTCTTTGCGCTGCAGCTCTCTGTCTACGGTTTAATTGGAGCACCATCTCAGCTCCCCAGCGCCGGACGGTCCACTCAGTCACTTCCCGGATTTGTGTTTGTAAATCATCCAGGTCAGTTCTCCAAAAGGCACCATCCTCACCGTCCATCTCTCGCAGCAACACACCCGGTTCTACGCGGTCCATTAGGATGTCCTGTTCGATTTCTCTCACCAGCTGTTTGAAACTGGGAACAGCCATAACATCACACCCGGTCTCTGGTAACTGGAACGGGTCTGGAGCCTTAACAGGTATCACGCTTCTGCTCCTGACCGCACCCTGTTTAGTTCTTATAGTCCATAACCGGTGTGGGCTGGCGCTCGACCAGCCCCCTTGGTTGATTGAGAGCAATGGGGGCGAGGAGACTTTTTGGCGCCTCTTGAACGGCCTATGTTTGTTGAGGGGCCCAGACACGCCCCTAGGCCGGCACATTGTTGTTTATGCACTTTTAAGCCCGCCCACCACGAAGTTCCTGTGGGCAAGTCCTTCGGGCTATTCCGGAGCCCGCCACTACTTTCGTCACTCCTCTGCAGAGAGCGGAGGGGGCGGGCTTATCTTCCCGCTCTTTCTCCTGCTGTAGTGACGCAGTTTGAATTTCTGAGGCGGTGTAATGGCGGCTCGGCTCAGTTTTTTATAATCCACACAGTTAAACAGTAATAATGTTCTTAAGGCACACTTCACCCGGTAGATACCAGGCTGGCTCGTCCTGTTCGTGACGCCAATTTGTTTCAACCAGAGCTAGGGTGCACTCGGTCACCGGGGCTTCTGTGTGGGATGTCACGGGTGGTCGGTATCCCCGGTGCCGTGCCCTGGCGAACAATTATACCAGGTGTCGATGGTAAAATGGTGGGGGTAAAAAGGGGTTATTTACAGGGGGACGTGACGCCACCTGTAGAGTCCGGTAAGGTGGTACCGGCGCTGCCAGCCGGCCGCTGATGTGATGGAGGGGGCAGCAGTGTGTGGTACAGGTCCCCACAGGTGGAGCTTTTACCTCAGGGCAGCTGTGGTGAGACGGTGAGGGAGGACAGTGATGGAAATGTGGTGCAGTTCTTACCCCTCTGCTGTTGATGTTGATGATGTTAAGTCCTTTGAGCTGCGGCAGGAAGAATAACAGAAACCATTTCCATTTTAACTTTGCTTTACTCGGTACCGGCTGATGGCATAACAATACACGGTACAGTTTGGTTTAGGATGTTGTTACTAACTCAGGATTTCTCTTAAGGAGTCTTTAGATGTTCTCTCTCTGTCTTTCAGGGTTTCTACTTTCTCTGGATCTTTCTGTCTTTCCCACCTTTGAAGAGCTCCCCCGCCAGTCCTACGGTCTGTTTCTAGGAGATAAGGTCTGTCCACTACCCGGTCTGGACAGGGCAACCCGAGACTAAAAAGTTCCCTTCCAGCACCGCAGTAAATGTCTGTCCCTTTTTATTTCTCCTAGTGTCCTGAACCGGTTTTCAGTCCTGAGGGGAGAGGTACCTTTGTGGTGCTGTCAGCAACCCGTTTCTGTTGGGCCTGCAGCTCGTCGGCTTTGCAGTCAGGGCTGAACTCCTGGCTGCCTCGGTCGTCCGTGTCACCGGTGTACCCTCAACATGACCAGCTGGCTCCTACCAGTTCTGGTCCATTGCCATCTGTCCTGGGCCCCCACATAAAGATGGGGTACCCTCCACTCAGCTGGGCTGCCAGGCCTGACCACTCTGTCTGCCTTCCCAAAGCCGTCTGAGGTAAATTCCTAACTGTCACCCTGCTCTATCCTAAGCTCCGCCCCCCACCTGTGGAACCTACCATATTACCAGTTCCCCCTACTCTAAGTGGTGCGGTCCTAAGTGAGTGCTAAAAATAGACTCCATAAGATTTAAATCCTAACCTAGCAACTTACAATGAAAAACACATTTTATATTCAAGTGTAATACCATTCTGTGGCGCATACCCGCAGGGGCGCCACACAACATATGTGCCATATAGGGAATTAAGTCAGATGTCAGTCACATGAGCTGTTTATTATGTGTATGTGTGAGGTAACATATACTGCCCGGCCAGGGGGAGGGTTTACTGTTGGTTGGAGATTTATTAGGCTGCCTATAGCAACCAATCACAGCTCAGCTTCTACTTTCTTACAGGTCATTAATATGACACATTCAAATTCTATTTTGTTATAGCTAACATCAGTTATTTATTAACCTGGGCGTAGCCGGGTAGTACAGCTAATTATCTATATATAGGAAGTGTTCACTGATTGCAGATTACTGGGAGTCTTGTAAATGAGAATCTGACCGCCAGTACAGAGGTGTTCAGAGCGGATTAACAGATTAGTAGACTGCTACATGCAGAGCAACAGGTGTTTGTTATAATCATTATTAATGTCCAGCCTCTTCTGTAAATTCCGGGGGCTATAAAACACCAGTCGTATCGCTGACATCCACATATAAACTGAATTTACAGTATTCACCTTTAAGTGATTCAGGACTAGATGTGTCCAGATAATGAGAAACACATGACAATGATCGAAGAACGCTCTACACTCAATGAGGTGGAAATAAACTGGAGAATACACAGTTTTGCTCCATTCATTTTCATGTGTCAAAAATCTATGAAACCTCTATAACTAGATCACAAGATAAGAAACTTTACCTTCAAATAAAATAGTCTTGTCCGAAGTTTTATGGCCCCTTTTCCATTGGATCAAAATCATCCGAACCCGCCAATTTTTTTCAGGACTTGAAATTCATCTAATGTGCTGGGAGTGTAGACCATGTGCCGGGGTGTTCTCTCCATGATACAACTAACCAACGAGACCATACCATGCTGGAGAATGTCACACTTTACTGGAGGTGTAGCGGAACACTTGAAGTCAGAATTGCCCAGAGCTTCTGTGCTGCACAAGTAACATGGCCCCAAGATGTCGCAGGTGATGACTGAGCAATTTATCTACCCAATGCCTATTGCAGTAGCCAAAGAGTTCATCTATTCCAATTCCAGTTTCATCCATTCAGTCGTGTCTATTGGACACCATGTGAACCATTTTCCTCCAAGCTTCTCTGTCACAAGATCCTTCAGTTCTCTGATGTTCATTCCCGTGTCTGCCGTGATGGTGTCCAGCCAACTGGTCTTAGGACTTCTGCCACCTCTACTGCCACTGATCTTACCAAGCATCATGTCCTTCTCACTTTGTGATCTTGGCTGTCCACGCGATTCGTAGAAGTCTCTTCCAGCACCATGGTTTGAAGGAATCAATTTTTCTTTTAAACCTATAAAGAATGGTGTAAATCGATGAATGCACTGACTGGCCCTATGATGGTGAAGCACAAACTTATCTTGTCTCTAAGGCTACTTTCACACTACGATTTTTGTAAAACCGATGCTGTCCGATATAAATCGAACAGCATCGGATTCTTCTGATGCCTGGAATCGGATGCCAAATAGGCGTCCGATTCCGACATTTTATCTGATGCCCGCCCTCCTGTCACCTCGCTCCCTGTCAGCTGTCAGCTGTCTCTCCCCCCGGTACTCCCGCTTCTCCCCGCTACTACCCGGTCCTCCCCTCTTCTCCCCCGGTCCTCCGATGTGCTCCCTCTCCTTCCCTCTTGTCCCTCGGTCCTCCAATGTGCTCCCCCTCCTCTCCTCTTGTCCCCTCTCCTCCAATTTTTTCTCACCTGTCCACGACTCCTGCACGTTCCCTCCTGTGTCTCCCGATGTCTTGCTGTTCTGTGCTGACAGTACCTCTCGTGACGTCACACTCACATGACTGCCGGTTACTGGTTACTGGCGGTCATGTGATTGTGACATCACGTCAGGTCCTGTCAGCACAGACAGCAAGACACCGGGAGACACAGGAGATGCGCGGGAGACGCCAGGGGCCTCGTGGACAGATGAGCATAGATTTTTTTTTTTTTTAACCCCATCCTTTACTGTTAGGAGCTATTTTAGTGTCCTGAGCATGCTCAGGACACTAAAATCGGGTCCGAGGAGACATCCGATGTTTCCTCGGACCCTGCTCCATAGGGCCCCATGTTAAATTGATCGAACCGAATCGGATGTGCACTAAATGCCATCCGATTTGGTCCGATCCGATTCTATACGATTTTATTTTCGGTGCAAAAATTGGAGCATGCTCCGATTTTTGCACCGATAAAAAAATCGGACTGAATCGAATCGGACCAAATCGGATGGCATTTAGTGCACATCCGATTCGGTCCGATGACCATAAGGCTGCATGGGGGCCAAAATCGGTCCAATGCTGTCCGATTTTTATCGGACAGCATCGGATTTACAAAATCCGTAGTGTGAAACCAGCCTAACCGGCCTTTTATCTCCCCGCCCAAGTAGTCACCTCAATAAGAGAGGAAGTGAATAAAGTCTCCTTCACTGTGGGCACTTTCATCATGGAAACAAAGTTCTGTCCTCTTGGAAGCTAATGCTAACTATCTAACTAGCTTTTGGCTCCAAATGCTAAGTCCTTGCACATGAACCCACCGAGATCTCTGTGGCGGAGCTGAGCTCAGGACTTACCGACCGTTACTTGATCACTGGATGGATTGCAGAAGTACGATACACCGTTATATGGATGAACAATTAAGCAGTGATGAATCAGACACTTGGAGCATGGCGTTAAGGTCAGGCCTTCCTCACGGGTCGCTCCGGAAAACTTCTAAGGAATTCTAGTTTGCATCCAGTCATCCCCAAAAAGGTACTGTCACATCGCCATTGGACTCGGTGGCTTGTGTTCCTGCCTCGGCCGCTGGGAGGAGCCGGATTCCTTCGGCTGGTGGCGCTGGTGATAGGAGGGCCTTGTCCTCATATGGAACTGCTTCCGCGACGTCTGCCTCTGTCGCTGAGCGCCGCTGTGTTTCCCCTCTGGGTGGTGTTGGTCGCAGAGGAGCGGGCCCTGCAGAGGTGTCCGTTAGGCGCAGCCTGCGTTCTTCTGTCAGGGTGGGTGGAGCCAGTTTGTGCATCTCCATCTGGCCTGGTTCTAGGGGCGGTCCAGATGAGATCATCAGGCTGTGAGCTCCAGCCTATGGGAGGTAACCGCGCCCTTCAAATACATTGGAGCCTGTCTTGCAGGCCACCAGATATAGTTTTGGTTCCCCAGTGATAGTGTGCGTGTAGTTTTGTCTCTGACCTTGGCCTGGATTTCTGACTCTGCTTCTTCCTGTCGATTTTGTACCTCAGCTGCCCTCTTGGTTTTTTCCTTGACCCTTGCCTGGATTTTCGACTCTACTACTGCCTGATGATTCTGTACCTTCGCTGCCCTCTCGGTTTTGACTCAGACTTCTGACTTCGTTTTTTCGGGTCTTGATTTTTTCCCCTGGCGACCTTCCTGCTCTGCTGCTCATAATAGGCAGCTACCCCCTGGCTCCGCTGTAATTCCAGATCCCTGTATAGGGGTTAAGGGTCTGGGGGTTTCTCGGGGTGCTGCCTTACCAGCAGCTCAGCTTCACAGCGGATGGTCGTCACAGGTACTAAGCAAATGTCTGTGTGACTGGAACAGGCCTCTATGACACTTTGGACAGTTTTGAAACTTCAGGATACTGGGGTCTTGAGATTTGGGCGGAGTTCGCTGTCGTACATTCTCATGCTTTCAATAGTCCCCGGGAACTAACTGCGCCACCAGATCTAGCAAAAAATATTTTTGCCAGTGCCAACAGAGACCCCAGTTGAATGGAAGTCAACACTGTCGGAGTAACCTCCACCATCTCACACAGACCTCCCAGACCTCTCATTTTTCAGGAACAAAGATATCAGAAATTTGGACTTTAAGAACAAAATGATCGGACAGCGGTTTGCTGCATTTACCTTCATACAAAACCCATGTGTGCTGGTCAGAACTGAGCGTGCATGTGTATAGGGGGCCTACTAGGTTGGCCAACAGTTGATGTGTACGGACCCTTTACCCTTTAGGCCATTGTATTTTGGCAAGCTAAAACCAGGAGTGGAACCTGTTGTAAGAAAATGTAATGGAAAAATGTGCACCCTTTGCTTTTTTGGACCCATTCTTGATTTTGATTTACATATATGGATGCAAATACTGAGCACAAAACTGCAGCCTTAGGTCTTGTTCACATGTGCATCATATTTGGTAACATTTCTAGGCACAATTAAATCCTTCCCCCAAATCTGCATTTTGTTTACTTGAAGTTAAAGGGCCCTGATGCAAAAGTTCCAAAGGGGCTCCAAGTTATTGCAATTATTTTATAGATTAAAGGTCTTTTTCAGTATGATTATAATATGACCCTTGAGTAGGGCCTGGGCAGACCTTTTAAAAACATGTCATTATTGTACACTTTCTAGTTTTCATGCTATAAGCATTATCACATCCTGCAGGGAGCTGGTGCATTAGTCGTCACCATTATGTTCACAGCCAAATAGTCTGGCTGTATAAGAGTTATTTAAATATCCACACCCACCCAAGCTGGTGTTCTGTGCCTCCCCTCTATGCTCTGTGCTGGGAGGGGGAGGTTTTATTGTGCTGCAGCCTGTGCTGTCTGTAAGTTTTCTATTTGTATATATCAACTTTGGTTTCCCTACAGACATGTAATGTGTGTATCTGCTGAGCAAATGATCAAATGTTCTTCTAATCACATAGAAATATCACACACTGCACATATTGCACATGTTTACATACACACAATGACATAACGAGGTCAGAGCTTCAGCTAAGCACACACCTCCTCCCCCCTCTTTCTGCACTGCAATGAGTCACACCGCATTCAGATCAGAGAGGATGGTAGGACAGTGTAATGATACATGAATATTCATTCCTTGGGGAGTGGGCAGCAGAGAACTCACTGTGATTGACAGATGGAATTAATCTTTTATTTTGAAGTTTACAGAGGATAGGAGGGAAGTATAAATAATAGAAATACACGAATAGAGATAGCTTTAAAAAAGGAATTAGAAAATGATATCAGTTACATATGAATTTTTGACCTGACAGATTCACTTTAAGCCTTTTTCTATAGGCCAAAGGGACTTTGGGGCCCTCTAGACTCCAGGGCCCATGTGCAACAGCAACCCCTGCACATAATGTAGCTACAGTGGTGTACAATGACTTACCAATGCATAGTGCAAAGTAAATATTTTACGCCCCTAACCCTGTGAATTGTTCGATACTTCCACCAGTCCAGTACTGAACTGCTTAACTCCCAGCACATATATTGCAGTTTACAGAAAATACTGACACAATTATAGTTTGCACCTTGACCCCACAGTTTTTTTTATCTGCTTTTTTTGCTAAAACTTAACTTTTTTGCTTTTTTTATAACATTTGTGTTACCCTAACCCTATCCCTTCCTCTAGACTTAAGTTTAACCCTAGCAACTTTTTGCCCCCCAAGGCAACTGCCCCTTGGCCCAGCCCCCGCGGTACTTCACTACCACTAACTTACA
>JARQOC010000005.1:39329175-39372414 GCA_033576535.1 Allobates femoralis
GCTGAATCTCCTCCCACCTAGCCTGACTGATAGCTCCTCCTTGTCCCTCCTCCCTGATGTAGCAGAATCTCCTCCCATCTAACTTGACTGACAGCTCCTCCTTGTCCCTCCTCCCTACTGCTGAATCTCCTCCCACCTAGCCTGACACCACCTCCTTGTCACTCCTCCCTGCTGCGGCTTAATCTCTTCCCACCTAGCCTGACTGACAGATCCTCATTGTCCCTCCTCCCTGCTGCAGCTGAATCTCCTCCCACCTAACTTGACTGGCTGCTCCTCCTTGTCCCTCCTCCCTGCTGCTGCCTAATCTCAAATCCTGACTGAAAGCTTCTATGCCCCTTTTCCTTGTTGCTGAAACTCCTCCCACCTACCCTGACACCTTCTCATTGTCCCTCCTCCCTGCTGTTCAATCTCCTCCCACCTAGCCTGACTGACAGCTCCTCATTGTCCCTCTTCCCTGCTGTGGCTTAATCTCCTCCTTCGTAGCCTGACACCTTCTCATTGTCCCTCCTAGCTTCTGCTGAATCTCCTCCCACCTAGCCTGACTGATAGCTCCTCCTTGTCCCTCCTCCCTGATGTAGCAGAATCTCCTCCCATCTAACTTGACTGACAGCTCCTCCTTGTCCCTCCTTTCTACTGCTGAATCTCTTCCCACCTATCCTGACACCTCCTCCTTGTCACTCCTCCCTGCTGCTGCTTAATCTCTTCCCACCTAGCCTGACTGACAAATCCTCATTGTCCCTCCTCCCTGCTGCAGCTGAATCTCCTCCCATCTAACTTGACTGACAGCTCCTCCTTGTCCCTCCTCCCTACTGCTGAATCTATTCCCACCTAGCCTGACAGATCCTCCTTGTCCCTTCTCCCTGGTGCAGCTGAATCTCTTCCCACCTAGCCTGACAGATCCTCCTTGTCCCTTCTCCCTGGTGCAGCTGAATCTCTTCCCACCTAGCCTGACTGACTGCTCCTCCTTGTCCCTCCTCCCTGCTGCTGCCTAATCTCAAATCCTGACTGAAAGCTTCTATGCCCCTTCTCCTTGTTGAATCTCCTCCCACCTAGCCTGACACCTTCTCATTGTCACTCGTAGCTGCTGGTGTATCTCCTTCCACCTAGCCTGACTGACAGCTCCTCATTGTCCCTCTTCCTGCTGCAGCTGAATCTCCTCCTACCTAGCCTGACTGAGAGCTCCTCTGTGTCTCTCTGCTGCAGCTGAGATCTGACACTGGTCAGTGCAAGCTGCAGCTATCTGTCAGGCTGGGTGGGCAGAGACTGAATACACTTGTACTCTTGAGCTCTGGCTCCTTAATCAGACTCATAAAATTCTCATCTTAATATGAGAATTACGCAGCCATTCAGATTTTTTTTTAATGCAAGTACATCAGCCTCATCAGGTAACAAAAAGCTTTGTTTCATAATATAGGGAGAGCGTATTGTGAAATCACTAAGAGAAATGATCTGGTGGAATTATCCTCTGTCGCCTTCTTGTAAATCACCACCTAATTTACTCAGTGGACCTGAAAACTACAGTTTTTGTCCATAAATCCTTGCGTGAACTGTGCTCTAGGAAATATGTACGTGTTCTGTGTGTGACTGTCAGTCCCTTACCTCGGAGTACACTGTACGGCTCATTAGGCTTCGTCCGAGCCTTTAAATACTACGTACCCTTGAGCAATTACAGAATTTATAATCCCTATAAATAAAAAATAAAAAACACATTCTGTAACAGTTCATTAAAAATTTCCATCCGTTTTGTTTGTATGTGTCTCCACGGCAACAGACCACAAACAATCCGTGTAGTCTGATCTTGTGATCACATGATTCTTTCTAGTGTGCATTAGAGCTAAGAATAGATTTGGTGTGTTCAGGATCTGACTACAGAGAATTTGTTGTCTGTTACCATGGAGACACCTAGGAATTCCATATGAATTATGGCAGAGTTCCATTATTTCTTTTTATTGTTTTAGATGCACTGTGATGATTGGGTTCACTGACAAAGCTGACCGCCGGGCGATTGTTGATCACGTTATGATGTTTATTAATTCTGTGATTTTTTTTTTTTAATCACATGTTGACCGTTACAGCACTAAAGGAAAATGTGTCGTGTGTTGCTTCCCCCCAGATTTCTCCAGTCACAGTATGGGCGTCCACAGAGCTTTACAGGTGTTAAGGAGGAGAATGGACCTGGAGCATTTCTGTGGGTACATCACAATGCTGAACCCCAGCAGCCATCACGTCAGCCGGAGGAGACTGAGCGATTCCTCAGACGGGAAAGGTGATTGGTCCGGCTCTTATCTGTGTCCCAAGTGTTTGGGAATTTTAAATGAAATGATACAATGTTTTAAAAGCATAAATCTGAAAACTGTGATGTGCATTTCTATTCATCCTCCTGGGTCAATACTTTGTAGAATCACCTTTTGCTGCAGTTACTGCTGCATGTCTTTTGGGCTTTGTCTCTCCAGCTTCGCACATCTCGAGGCTGAGATTTTTTCTCCTTCTTTGCTCTCGCTCAGTTAGATTGATTGGAGACAACTATGATCTGCAATTTTTAAGTCTTGTCACAGACTCTCAATGTGATTTACGTCTGGACTGTGACTGTGCTGTTTAGACGCGTGAATATGCTCTGATCTAAACCAGTGGTGGCTCTGCCAGGATGTTCAGGGCTGTTGTCCTGATGGAAGGGTGATCAAATGCCCCGGGCTCAAGTCTTTTGCAGCCTAAGGGTTTTCCACTAGGATTGCCCTGTGTTGAACTCCAGCTTCCCTGCCACTGCTGAAGAAAAGCCTCCCCACAGCAGGATGCTGCCACCATCATGTGTGACGGTGGGGATGGTGTTTTCGGCAGGGCTGTGGAAGTCTGTAAGCCAAACCTCCGACTCCACGACTCCGACTCCCTCATACACGGCTTTTGTTTAACTGATAAATTTATTGTAGTACTATGGTACCATCACGCTTTTAATCATTATGATACAATAATCAAGATATTTAGATAGAACATATTGATTCATAATAATAATATCCAGCACATACTGCATTGAACTACTGGACCCAGTTTATTATATATTTTAGGAGTCCACCAAAATGCACACCGACTCCACAGCCCAGGTATTCAGGGGGATGTACAATGTTAGTTTTGCATTTAGCCCCCCCCCCAAAAAAAAATTCTCTTTTGACCTCATCTGACCCGAGCACCTTCTTCCATATGCTATGTAGAGGACACGTGATCAGCTGATAGACTTGGCTGAACTGCTGAAGCATCAGGGGATCAGTAAGAACACCGATCTCCACCGGTTCACCCATATATACTGCTGTCAGTCACAACCACAGCATGCCCCCCATGCATTGTCATGACAGCTGGGGACCTAATAGTGGCCCATGTGGCTGCCATCTTGGTGCTCCAATGACAGGCAAGGTGCATGTTGGCGATACACTGACAGGCATATTAAACTGAAATCCCCCACAATATGCTGCATTACAATTCTGCACTATACGAGAGACTGACACAGTTTACGTTCACATCTCCAAATGGAAAAAAAACAGTTCACAAATAATGATAAAAAAATAACATATTCTCATTTCCACCTTAAACATTTCTTAACCATGTAAATCAAATTTTAAAAAAATTGTAGATAATTGGTATTGCCAAATTGGTAAGGACTATAGAAATGACATCAAGTTCATCTAACAGATGATGCATAGGGATGGGCGAATCCCTTACTACTCGGCGAGTACCGAGTAGTAACGAGTAGATTCGCCCATCCCTATGCATCATATGTAGAAACACAGAGAAATTTTTTTTATTAAAAATAAAACAAAAAAGACATTAGGGACTCCATCTTTATTCCAAAAATCCTCTTCCGTCCGACGTAGTCCAAAACGCAATCTCAGCTCTGCTACATCCCTGTCTGTGCTTAGATACACAGGGATATAGCAGAGTTGAGAACTGACTAAACAGTCGGGTTTTTTGCCGCTGGCTTTAAAAGAATAACATGGGGATTTGCAGGTTTTTCCTCTGCTGCCAGACCCCTTGTAGAATCGCTGCAATACTCGTTCCCCATTCATTAACATTGGAATCGCTAGACTCGCAACGAGTAGCGAGTCCTGGACTCAGACTCGTCGGAGTCTAGCGATTCCGAGTAGTTTAGGATTCGCCCATCCCTAATGATGCATTAAATAAAAAATTAAAAAGTAAAAAAAAAAAGGTTTTTAAATATTCATATAAAAAAGATTTAAATATAATACACAAGTTCCAATCACACCCTTTTGCCCCATTAAAGATCAAACCATAAAAAATGACACATTTGATGTAGTTTTACCATGTAGTGAACATGGTGAATAAAAAGCAATTGTGAAATGGCTCTTTTGTATTTTTTTATTTTTATTTTTTGCAATTTCACCGCACTTGGATTTTTTTTCCCGCTTTCCAGTACACTATATAGTAAAATGAGTGATGTCATTCAAAAGCGCATCTCGTCCTGCATATATATAATTAACCTGGGACACCTTGCTCCGCACAGATGAGACGAGTCTGGCATTGGGCTCCGAGGTCAATGGCAGCACAGAGTCTTTTGAACTCGTCGTTGAAGAATTTGCAGCGGACGCGGGACAGAAAGCCACTGAAGGTAAGGAAGCCTGCTCACCTGCTCACGTTACTTTTACTTTTTAACTCCTTTTTTAATCCAGAATATATATTTTTTTTAATCAATTTCGCCTCCAGTTAGGTCTCATGTGAATGTTTGTAAAAGTTATTTCGAACACAGATTGCAACACCCGGACTGACTGCGGGTCTTCAGCCACTTAGACCTGTGTGAGGCTTTGGTTTCTGGTTCGGGGTCCCGGGACCCGTCCATTGTTCACATTGCGTGCTGGGACCTAGATTCCCGGGCGTCCTCACTTACAGCTCATTGCCTGGGACTTTGCATTAACAACTTGTCCTGTTGGTTACAGCGCTGGCACCAATACTGGAGAAAGACTGGGTCCCCCTGGAACTTTGCTACGGGATCCCGCTGTTCAGCTCCGAACTCAACCAGACCGTGTGCAGAAAAATCGCTGCCCATGGACTATGTGGAAAAGAAAGGTGATTACTGCCAGAACCGCCATCACTCTCCAGTGACATCTCACAGTTCTCATACCTGCCTTGCTGTATGATGGTGTCAATTGATGCCACGTCTTCACACACGCATAACTAGCACTGTGGACGCTGGATATCGTGGTTAGGGACTGATGTCTGGAATATTTCTATCAGTGGTTCCCACTGTTTGATTTCCATTTTCACTGTGATTCTTGAAGTGATTTTTAGTTTTTAGTAATCTTTCATTTTTCACATTAGACTCCAACTTGCTGATCCTTCAGGAAGAATTTTCAGCAGACTCCTTATCATCAGAGGCAGGAGATGATGGATAAAATCTCCATACATTGGTGTATCCTCTGTTATCATCAATCACAATAGACGATGTCACGGCTTCCCCACCAATCACAATAGGCGAGGTCACAGCTCCTCCACCAATCACAATAGGCGAGGTCACAGCTCCCCCACCAATCACAATAGGCGAGGCCACGGCTCCCCCACCAATCACAATAGGCGAGGTCACAGCTCCCCTATCGATTACAATAAACAACTTCACGGCTCCCCCACCGATCACAATAGGCGACGTCATGGCTCCCCCATCGATCACAATAGACGACGTCATGGCTCCCCCATCGATCACAGTAGGTGACGTCGCGGCTCCCCCACCGATCACAGTAGGTGACGTCACGGCTCCCCCACCGATCACAGTAGGTGACGTCACGGCTCCCCCACCGATCACAGTAGGTGACGTCACGGCCTCCCACCCCTTGTACAAAGACTTTTGCCAACACTCATTAGATGGTTAAATGCAAAAGATTCCTGGTCCATTCATTGCTGCTAATGTGCATGTTCAATTCCTAAAACTGGAATGAGGAGTCTAAAATCTATAATGAAACAGAACCTCACTGACCATCATTACTAATTTCATTTTTAAATGCATATTGTGATATCTCAGAAAGAAATGGGTAAATCCAGCACGAGCGGGGCAGGTCTGTGGTATGGATGTGTTTTTGTTTTTTCCTCCTTGCTAAATTAAAAGAAAATACAATCCTAGGAAACTTCCTACAATGCTGTGACACGTGGATCGTGTAAGTATCCGGGCGTAGACACAGAACGATGTGTGAATTGTAGTGATGAGCGGGCACTGCCATGCTCGGGTGCTCGGTTGGGCCCGACTTGTGTACCGCGTATGATAGAAGTCAGTGGGAAACTCAAGCATTTTTCAGGAACTTTTGCCTTCTATTCTACTCTGTACACGAGTCGCGCCCATCCGAGCACCCGAGCATGGCAGTGCCCGCTCATCACTAGTGAATCGCACCATAGAGTGACATTGCCTCTGTATTAGGACCCAGTGGGTCTATATATTGTGGATATGGAACCAGAATACACACTTGTATGGCGGGAAATCCCTACTAACCAGTCACTGTCCCTCTCTCCCTGTAGCCTCCATCATCTCCTTCACTCGAGCCGGAAGCTTTCCCTCCAGGTTCTCAGCTTTGTTCAATCATTCCAGGTAACCTTTCTGTACATGACCCTTTTCTCCATCTGTCCCACTGCTGGGGGGTCCCATTGCCCCTCCAATCATAACCATAAGTATATTGGGAAGGTGTTAGGACAGAAGAAAGGGGATCACATTAGGAGTGGAAAATCTCTTTAACTTTTCAAATGTCAATCATTGGTGCTAGCTGTGTAACACAGCAGGCACCTGTATGGAGCCGGGTACAGCTCCTGAGCATGCTGTATATACACACAGTCAACACAGGACCGTACATCCCATGTCATGAAAGGGATCAAAGGATAGCAACGCTCTTGCACTGATTTTTTTTTTTTACTTCTAAAGTGCAAATTAGGCCACTTTCCATATAGTCTTCATTACTTTTGTTGCTGTAGAGCCTGTGTAACCCCTTCACATTGCGGACTGTGCTGTTGAATCTGACATGGATCCAATGGTCGCTCAGGGCTCCTGTCATCTGCTTTCTGTCTCCCTCCCCTCATGCAGTATTTTAAATGAAAAAGTAATCAAGAGTTGGGCTTTTCTTGCCGAATATACTTTTTTTTTTTGTATAAGGACCCACCTCTTGTCTCTCTTTTAGGAAAGCGGCTCCGCAGGTGAACAGATGTTTGATACCAGCACGTTGGGCGGGATGGCACAGCCTGGCTCCGCGGACATCGGGGTGCCCCTACCTTCAAAGAACCTGATATTCCAGAATGGCGTCCTCTCCGAGTGGAACGGCCGGGCGCGGGTCTCCGCTCACCACGTGTACAACATAGCGAGCGAGCAGGCCTGACTCTTAGCATGCAAAAACCCACCTGACCCTGAATCTCCCGCCCTGTCGGTGTTAGTATTTATTGCTGCTGTGTGGGTTATGTTTTAGCAGCGTAGAGTCTGTGGCTGGTCACACTTGTGTCCTGTGACCAATATCCTTAATTTCTTCTACATTCCTAAAACGCCTGTCGTAGATTTAGGAGGGGGCGAGCATAGCAAGAAATGACCGCAAACCCAAAAATAAATAAAAAACACGGTTTACCAAGACACGTCCAGATTTTTCTAAAAGATCAGGAGCATAAAAAACAAATGGTGTCTAGAAAAAAATATTAGGCATACCTCCCAGTCATTTTTTTTTTCATGCTGTGTCACCTGTGGTCATATGACGGTGCTGTAGCATAAGCCAGCTTTTTCCTGAGCTGCCACATTCGGAAAGGCATGGTAAACCTATAGCAAGAATGGTCAACCTATAGCAAGGGCGGTCTAGCTTATAGCAACAGTGCTCTAGCTTATGGCAAGGGCGGTTTAGCTTATGGCAAGGGCAGTCTAGCTTGTGGCAAGGGCAGTCTAGCTTGTGGCAGGGGCGTCCCAGCTTTGTGGCAGGGGCGTCCCAGCTTTGTGGCAGGGGCGTCCCAGCTTTGTGGCAGGGGCGTCCCAGCTGTGTGGCAGGGGCGTCCCAGCTGTGTGGCAGGGGCGTCCCAGCTGTGTGGCAGGGGCGTCCCAGCTGTGTGGCAGGGGCGTCCCAGCTGTGTGGCAGGGGCGTCCCAGCTGTGTGGCAGGGGCGGCCCAGCTGTGTGGCAGGGGCGGCCCAGCTGTGTGGCAAGGTCGGCCTAGTTAAGGGCGGCCTAGCTGCAGCAGTTACTGTGGACTCACCGGTTCCTGGACTGTCCATGAATTTTTTTGAAAAAGAAAAAAAATATTCCAAAAAAAAAACTACTTAGCTCAGTAGACGCAACTTTATCTAGGACCAAAACTTTTTTTTTTATTTTTTCCCTTGTTTTTTTTTTCTCTAAATTTAAATCTTATGGAAGATTTTGTGAAAACCTGAACTTGCTGTTATTTATTGAAGGTGCAAAAAGTTCAGACGGAAAATCATTGTTGCACAACAAAAAAAAATAATAAGAATAAAATCTACTCGGCATTATTAGTATTAATATTTTTAGACATTGGCAAACAAATCCTGCAGTGTACATGAAATCTACGTGACAATATCTCTGATTTTTGTAATTTTATTGCCAGTATTTGTGAGATTTCACCCCTCCCCCTCCATACGGTTTTCTGTATATGACGTGACTCCATCCAGACGCGGAGGTGGATGAGCAGCCGAGAGTCACTTTCACAGGAGGCACATTATTTTTATTGAATAACACTGTAAATCTAAAAGAAAGTGTAATAGATTATTAAATTGACCCTGTATAAAGGAGGAATGGTTGTCTTGTGTTTGTTTTTTATTTTAAATCCTTCTTAAAGGAGTTGTCCACTACTAGGGCAAACCCTTCGGAATCCGTTTGTTTTCCCCAGTTAAGATAATACACCCTGTACTCAGATCCTGTGCCGCCGCCGTTTCAGCGCTGTCAGTAATCGCGGCTCGGGGCTCACATGACCTTGTGGCGTCCAATGACAGCCTGCTTTCTCCAGACCAAACGAGCCATCAGCAGGAAGTGAGCGGCAGCCTTAGTCCCTTCCTGTTGATTAACTCATACGGTCCGAAGGCGGGAAGAAGGAAGCCGGCTCTTATTGGACGCCACAATGTCACATGAGCAGATAGAGCTGGAATGGCGGCAGCACAGGAGGTGGTACATGGTTTATTAAAATTAGTGGATTCAGAAGGGTTTGTCCTAGAAGTGGACAACCCCTTAAAGTGCACCTGTGCATACATACTGTTATTCCTATTCAGCATGGGACGTATAAGGTGTGTGTGTGTGTGTGTGTGTGTGTGTGCGCGCCCCTGATTAAAATCATTGAGATATCGTACGTACATATCTGGGTAGCCCACTGTGAGAGACACGTATCAGAAGCATCTGTTTGTCTCTGTCCAGTGTTTGTTAAATCATCGTCTCAAACTTTTATAGACATATTTTCTTGAACAAACATTGTAACATAGTCATTAGTCAACTTATCTTTTGGCATTTTCATATATACATCCTATTGGCTGAACATCATCAACTTTTGAAAAATGCATGTAGAAAGAAAACTGGGCACTGACCTTATGTTGCTGCGATTGAAATTGTGGCACAGAACCAGGTCTAGTGTTGCTCAGCCGTAGGACATAGTAATTTTTATCCATAAAGAAAGAAGGAGGCGGCACTCATTGGACCAGTGAAGACAGGTTTCTTTATTCCAGTCGCGGTATTACATCAGTGGAGGGTGCGGGGAGGGAGGTGCCGGGATGATGGAGCCCATTTCCAGTAGTGCTTACTCTTCAACAGATCCTGTGTATCATCAACTTTTGCACACAGCCTCAATGTCTGTATACCTCTTCGGTTTCACATTCCAATGTCCTTAAGTTAGTTCTGAAGCACTCTATCAGACATTCTCTAAAATAAACAGTGGTCTCTCTCTCCCCCCCTCTCTCTCCCTCCCCCCTCTCTCTCCCTCCCCCTCTCCCTCCCCCCTCTCTCTCCTCCCCCTCTCTCTCCCTCCCCCTCTCTCTCACCCTCTCTCTCCCTCCCCCTCTCTCTCCCTCCCCCTCTCCCTCCCCCTCTCTCTCTCTCTCCCCGTCTCTCTCTCTCCCCCTCCCTCTCTGTCCCACTCTCTTCTCCCCTCTCGTCCCCCCCTCCCTCCCTGTCCCACTCTCTCCCCCCCTCCCTCTCTCCCTCCCCCTCTCTCTCTCCCTCCCCTCTCTCTCCCTCCCCCTCTCTCTCCCTCCCCCTCTCTCTCCCTCCCCCTCTCTCTCCCTCCCCCTCTCTCTCTCCCCCCCCATCCCCCGGCTCTCACACGGGGGCTCTCCATACACGACATGGTGTCTGCTAACAATTGGAGCTAATTTTCCATATAAATTGTTAGCGGACACCATGTCGCGTTTGGAGAGCCCCTTTGAGCCTAAACATTGCAGTTCCCCCAAAAGTGACCCTATTTTGGAAACTAGACCCCCAGGGAACTTATCTAGATGCATAGTGAGCACTTTGAACCCCCAGATGTTTCACAAATTCATTCATAAAAATGAAAATGTACTTTTTCTGGTCATCATAATGGGAGACCCAGACAATGGGGTTTAGGGCACTGCCCTCCGGAGGTCACACTAGGCACTACAAGTTTGTAGACACCGCCCCTCCGCTTATAAACCCCTACCGCAGGGAACATCCTCAGTTTTAAACTTAGTGTGCTCGGAGGACCACGCTTTGCTTGCACTTCACTGCATTCTCACAACTTACGTGATGGCGTCTGAAGACAAGGTAAAATGGTTCCGGTCGGGACCTGCGACAGCCTCCCCGCTCACCCTTGTGGAACACGCTGGTGGAGGTACCGGAGGGCCTAGAGCCTGGACACTTTGTGTTCTCCCGGTACGCTGTTGCGCTCCTCTCCATCCCTCTCTGGGGGGCTCTGGAGAGTGGGAGATGGGAGCCTTGCACAGCTCCGCTCCGTCCGAGGCCTCCCTAAATGGTGCTTACAGACCGGACTGGAGCGAGCCCAGTCCGAGGCCTCCCTAAATGGTGCTTACACTCCGGACTGGTGCTGAACCCCGTCCGAGGCCTCCCTAAATGGTGCTTACAGACCGGACCGGCACTGAGGCACTCTGTGTCTCCTGTGTGCCTGGGGGTAGTGTCTGGCACTTTATGTGTCCTGACACTCAGACCGCGCGTTACTCTCGAGTCCGCGGTTCTGGAGGTGTACCCCGTGCTGGGGTCACCCTGGCTGACCGCCCTGTGTGTTGCAGGGGCTGAGGCTATAGGCTGCGGATGTGTGTTGGTGCATGCAGTCTGTGTGATGTATTTTACATTACTTCCCGCGCTGCGGGCTCTGGCGCCTTAATACTGAGGCTGCTTGGAGGATAGGAAGCAGCCCGTGCGGTGACGTCATCGATGGGCGTGTGTGTGTGCTTCCCGCGTGTTTTCGGCGCCGCCCACGGTTTCACTGTCGGCGGCCATCTTTACCTCACTTCCCTGCTGGGAACTGTATGCAGCGTGCGTCTGCACTCCAGAGGAGACCGGAAACTCTCGCGGAGGTCACACTCACACACCGCTTCCTCCTACCGCTTCGCTGCGGTCGGTAAGCCACCGGGATTCCCGGTTTTTGTCTGCACAATTTGGCTTATTTTCCCCTACTGTGGCGATGTCCTCAGTTAGGAAGCGTGCTGCTCAGGCGGCAGAGGCCACCATTACCTGTGCTACATGCAATGGGACTCTGGTGGAGGGGTCCTGCAATAACTGCGGACGCCCAGAGGCCCGGACTGCTGAGACAGCAGCTCCGGTGCTGTACCCTGAGGTTCAGGTGATCTCAGGGCCATGGGAGACTCAGAATAAGATCAATGAATCTCTGTTGTCCCAACTGTCCTCCATGTCGCAGTCCCTGGAGGCACTCAATAGGAGGCTGGAAAGCCCAGCTACTCCTTCCAGTTACCCCCGGGTGTCTCCCTCTTCTGCTGTGAGACCCCTTAAGTGGGCTCGTCGTGAGGAGTCACCCGAGCTCCAGGCTCTCTCTGAGGAGGAGCGTTCCTCTGATGGTGAGGAGGATGATGGGGGTTCAACTTTCGGGTCTGTATCTGTGTCTGAACCACCAGACGGGGTGGAGGATCTGGTGTCCACTATTAACGAGACCTTACGTCTCGTGACACCCCCTGAGGAGGTGACTGTACACCCGAAGGAGGTCTATCAATGGCTGCGGCCGGAGGCTAGACCAAGTGGCTCCTTCATGGACCACACTAACTTTGGAAGGGTGATTAGAGCTCCCAGGTTACATCCTGGGCGGCGTTATGTCCGTAAACCCAAGGACAATCGCTTCCCCTTCCCCCAGGAGGTGCTTCAGGAGTGGTCGCAGTCCCCGAAGGTGGACGCTTCCATGACCAGGATTGCTGCACGCTCCCTTTTCTCTGCCTCTGATAGCTCCTCGCTGAAGGATGCAACTGATAGACAGGTCGAGCAACTCGCCAAGTCTTCCTATGAGGCTGTGGGGTCTTCATTTGCCCCTAATTTTGCCACGGTCTGGACCTTACAAGCGATTACTACCTGCTTGGATGGTATCACTGACCTGGCAAGGTCCAGTCCAGAGGTCCTGGCGCTTACCGAAAGGGCAAGGGCCTATGCGGACTACGCCAGGACGGCGACTTTGGAAACTGCCACTCGCTCAGCCGTGGCTTCGGCCAACGCTATTGCGATTCGCAGGTTGTTGTGGCTGCGTCTTTGGGACTCAGATGCCACATCTAAGAAGATTCTGCAGAATCTTCCATTCTCTGGTGACAGGCTTTTTGGTACCGAACTGGACAAGCTGATAAAGGATTCTGCTGAGTCTAAGATCCCGCAGAATAAGCCTAAGCCGCGGTTATACCGTTAAGAGGAACCCAAAGCAGTGGTCCTTTCGTTCCAGCTCACAGTCATCAGCACCGTCCGCTCGCACGGACCGAGGGGGCAAGCCCGCTTCTCAGTGGCGCTCTAAGAGTCGTCCAAAGAAGCCGGCGGGGGCAGCGGCTGCCGCTCCCAAACCCGCCTCTACATGACTCGCTCTCCCTTCCTGCCTCCCCACAGGTGGGGGGTCGCCTGTCTCGTTTTCAGGACAGGTGGCTACTTCACGTTCAAGATCAGTGGGTTCGAGACGTGGTCTCGCGAGGTTACAGGATAGAGCTGACGTCAAAGCAGATACCCCGATTCCATCGGTCGGTCCCATCCCAGAAAAGGCTCAGGCCTTTCACCTGGTGTTGGAGGGTCTTCGCAGGGACGGAGTGGTGGTCCCGGTGCCTTCAGGGGAGAGGTTTCGGGGTTTTTACTCCAACCTCTTCATTGTCCCAAAGAAGGACGGATCCTTCCGCCCGGTTCTGGACCTAAAGTTGTTCAACCGTCACGTGTTGGTTCGGAAGTTCCGTATGGAATCACTGCGATCCGTGATCGCAGCTGTGTCACAGGGGGACTTCCTAGCGTCCATAGATATTCGGGACGCTTATCTTCACGTGCCCATTGCACCGGCTCATCAGCGCTGGTTGAGATTTGCAGTGGGGGAAGAACACTTCCAATTTGTGGCGCTGCCGTTCGGGTTGGCCTCGGCACCGCGGGTGTTCACAAAAGTGATGGCCTCCATGATGGCTCTCCTGCACGTGCAGGGGCACGCCGTAATACCCTATCTGGACGACCTACTGGTCAGGGCGCCATCAGAACACCTTTGTCGGCAAAGCCTGGAGGTAACCATGAAGTCCCTGGAACAGTTCGGGTGGCTTATCAATATCCAGAAGTCGACCCTGGTTCCGACCCAGTCACTGACATATCTGGGCATGGACTTCCACACGGACTCGGCCCTAGTGTCTCTGCCACAAGTCAAACAGATGGCGATCCAATCAGGAGTGCAAGCAGTCCTCCTGTCACCACAATCATCCCTACGGGTCTTGATGAAGTTGGTGGGGCGCATGGTAGCTGCAATAGAGGCAGTACCTTTTGCGCAGTTTCGCCTCCGTCCTCTCCAGCTGGAGATTCTTCGCAGATGGGACAAGAGGACGATCTCTCTGAATCGGCTGGTGACAATTTCCCAACCGACCAGGGATTCCCTGCAGTGGTGGCTCCAGCCGCACCATTTGTCACGGGGCCGGTCCTTCCTCAAACCGTCATGGTTAGTGGTGACCACCGACGCCAGTCTGACGGGCTGGGGTGCGGTGTTCTTACACCACAGGGCTCAAGGACTCTGGACTCCGTCGGAGTCGGCGTTGCAGATCAACGTGCTGGAGATCAAGGCGGTCTATCTGGCGCTCCTGGCGTTTCAGAAATTCCTGTCAGGACAGCCCATTCGGGTTCAGTCCGACAATGCGACGGCCGTCGCCTATATAAATCATCAGGGAGGGACCAGAAGTGCTCAGGCCCTCGCCGAAGTCCACCGCATTCTATCTTGGGTGGAGGACAACGACTGCCTGATCTCCGCAGTTCACATCCCAGGGGTCGAGAACTGGGAGGCCGACTACCTGAGCCGGCAGGGGATGGACGCCGGAGAGTGGTCTCTTCATCCAGACGTCTTCCAGGACATCTGCAGCAGATGGGGCACTCCGGACGTGGATCTGATGGCCTCGCGGCTGAATCATCAGGTGCCGCAATACATGGCGAGATCATGGGATCCTCAGTCTCTGGGGGCGGATGCCCTGATCCTGAGTTGGTCCAGATTCCATCTTCCGTATGTGTTCCCGCCTCTGGCTCTGATTCCCAGGGTTCTGTGGAAAATCAGGTCGGAGTGCAGGGTAGCCATTCTAGTGGCTCCAGATTGGCCCAGGAGGTCCTGGTATCCGGACCTGTGGCGACTGTCAGGCGGACTCCGGTGGGCTCTTCCAGAACGCGCAGATCTGCTCGCGCAAGGCCCATTCTTCCACCTCAATTCCAGGGCCCTCAGATTGACTGCATGGCTCTTGAGGCCTGGCTGCTGACGTCCAGGGGCTTCTCTCCTACGGTTGTTGCCACCATGACTCGGGCTAGGAAGCCTGTTTCCAGGAAGATGTACCACAGAACGTGGAAGATTTTCTTCACCTGGTGTGCCTCGGGTGGTCGCTCCCCGTGGCCCTTGTCCATTCCGACATTGTTGGCGTTCCTTCAGTCGGGGCTGGAATTGGGATTGTCACTAGGCTCTTTGAAGGGTCAAGTGTCAGCTCTTTCAGTGCTGTTTGACAAGCGCTTGGCGCTCCTTCCCAAGGTCCGTCAGTTTCTCCAGGGAGTCTCTCGGGTGGTCCCGCCCTACAGGCGCCCACTGGACCCTTGGGACCTTAACATGGTCCTGGCGGCACTGCAGAAACCGCCGTTTGAGCCACTGAGAGACATTTCCCTGTCTCGTCTGTCCCAGAAGGTGGTATTTCTGGTGGCGATTACGTCTCTGAGAAGGGTCTCAGAATTGGCTGCACTTTCGTGCAAGTCACCCTTCCTGGTGGTTCACCAAGATAAGGTGGTGCTACGCCCGCGGCCAGAATTCTTGCCAAAGGTGGTTTCCACTTTTCACCTAAACCAGGAGATTGTACTCCCATCATTTTGCCCCGCTCCCGTTCATCAGGTTGAGCGCGATCTCCATACTCTGGATCTCGTGAGGGCTGTACGCATTTATGTGTCCAGAACTGCCTCCTTCCGGAATTCGGATTCTTTATTTGTCCTGACGACAGGTCGCTGTAAGGGGTCCGCGGCATCGAAGTCAACCTTGGCCAGATGGATCAAGGCTCCCATTCAGGAGGCCTACCGGTCTTCTGGTTTGCCTCTCCCGGTGGGATTGAAAGCTCACTCTACCAGAGCTGTCGGTGCCTCCTGGGCTTTGCGACATCGAGCTTCTGCTCTACAGGTGTGTCAGGCGGCCACATGGTCTAGCCTGCACACTTTCTCTAAGCACTATATGGTGCATGCCCATGCCTCTGCGGATGCAAGTTTGGGCAGGCGGGTCCTCCAGGCGGCGGTTGCCCACCTTTGAGGGGGACCATGTGTTATCCGTCTTTGAGGAACTCTTCCCGCCCTGGGGTATTGCTTTAGGACATCCCCATTGTCTGGGTCTCCCATTATGATGACCAGAAAAAAGAGAATTTTGTTTACGTACCGTAAATTCTTTTTTCTTTAATCATCAATGGGAGACCCAGCACCCACCCAGTTGTTCCGTTGCATGTTTTGCATTTGATCTGTTCCCTGTTGGGACAGTTTCTTCCGGGTTGTTGGACCGTCTGTGCACGGTTTCTTTCCCGATGTTTCGGGTGTGGTTTATTTGTCTCCTCGCAGCTTATGGACCAAACTGAGGATGTTCCCTGCGGTAGGGGTTTATAAGCGGAGGGGGCGGTGTCTACAAACTTGTAGTACCTAGTGTGACCTCTGGAGGGCAGTGCCCTAAACCCCATTGTCTGGGTCTCCCATTGATGATTAAAGAAAAAAGAATTTACGGTACGTAAACAAAATTCTCTTTTTTTTTTCACAAAAATTTTCTTTTAGCCTAAATTGTTTCATTTTCACATGGGCAACAGGATAAAATGGATCCTAAAATTTGTTGGGCAATTTCTCCTGAGTACACTGATACCTCATATGTGATCATAAACCACTGTTTGGGCACACGGCAGGGCTCAGAAGGGAAGGAGCGCAATTACACTTTTTGAATGGAAAATTAGCTCTACAAAGGCAAATTGTGCTCCCTCCCTTCTGAGCCCTGCCGTGTGCCCAAACAGTGGTTTATGATCACATATGTGGTATCGATGTACTCAGGAGAAATTGCCCAACAAATTTTAGGATCCATTTTATCCTGTTGCCCATGTGAAAATGAAAGAATTGAGGCTAAAAGAACGTTTTTGTTGGAAAAATTAAAATGTCAATTTTTTTCCTTCCATGTTGCTTTAGTTCCTGTGAAGCACCTGAAGGGTTAATAATCTTCTTGAATGTAGTTTTGAGTAGCTTGAGGGGTGCAGTTTTTTGGAATGGTGTCATTTTTGGGTGTTTTCTGTCATGTACTCCCCTCAAAGGGACTTCAAATGGGATGTGGTCACTAAAAAAATGGTTTGGAAATTTTGCTGGAAAAATGAAAAATTGCTGATGAACTTTGAACCCTTATAACTTCCTACCCAAAAAAAATGTTTTCCGAAATTGTGCTGATGTAAAGTAGACATGTGGGAAAGTTATTTTGTAACTATTTTGTGGCACATAACTCTCTGGTTTAGCAGAATAAAAATTAAAAATTTGAAAATTGCAACTTTTTCAAAATTTTTGCCAAATTTTTGAGTTTTTTGTAAATAAACGCAAAAATTATCGACCTAAATTTACTACTAACATTAAGCCCAATATGTCACGAAAAAACTATCTGAGAATCGCTAGGATCGGTTGAAGCATTCCAGAGTTCTACCCTCATAAAGGGACACTGGTCAGAATTGACAAAATTGCCACGGTCTTTAGGGTCAAAATAGGCTGGGTCCTAAAGGGGTTAATTGAAAGTCTGCCTCTATATAAGCAGAAATTCATCTAGAAAAAAAAAGTGCTTAAGAACCGATAGGGTAAAATACATGAATTTTATAGAATGAAGGAGTAAAAGTGTAAAATACACAAATAGCCACAAGGTGGCACCACACACAATAGCACTGGTGTAATCAAAATCTGAAATGGATATATAGTAACTTTATTGGACAGGAAAATGCCCAACTGAATATTGCACAGGAAAAGATACTGCACAAAAGATATAAATACAGTGATATATTATTAAAAAAGAAAGAATAAATATTGGTAGTAAATAAATAACCATCAAAAATGAAAAAAAATTACCATCAATGAGAGCAGGGAGAGAAAAGACAGCACAGGAGAGAAGAGGGTACCCAGGGAAAAGAGAGGGCACAGGGGAGAAGAGGGCACAGGGAGAAGAGGGCACCCAGGGAAAATAGAGTGCACCCAGGGAAAAGAGAGGACACAGGGGAGAAGAGAGCACAGGGGAAAAGAGCACCCAGGGAGAAGAGAGGGCACAGGGGAAAAGCGAGCACAGGGGAGAAGAGAGGGCACAGGGGAGAAGAGAGTACCCAGGGAAAAGAGAGGGCACAGGGGAGAAGAGAGCACCCAGGGAAAAGAGAGGGCACAGGGGAGGAGAGAGCACCCAGGGAAAAGAGAGGGCACAGGGGAGGAGAGAGCGCACAGGGAGAAGAGAGGGCACAGGGGAGAAGAGAGCACCCAGGGAAAAGAGAGGGCACGGGAGAAGAGAGCACCCAGGAAGAATAGAGGGCACAGGGGAGAAGAGGGCACAGGGGAGAAGAGAGGGAGAAGAGAAGGCACAGGGGAGAAGAGAGCACCCAGGGAGAAGAGAGGGCACAGGGGAGAAGAGAGCACCCAGGGAAAAAGAGAGCACCCAGGGAAAAAGAGAGCACCCAGGGAAAAGAGAGGGCACAGGGGAGAAGAGAGCACCCAGGGATAAGAGAGGGCACAGGGGAGAAGAGAGGGCACAGAGGAAGAGAATGCACATGGGGAGATGAGAGCCGACAGGGGAGAAGAGAGAGCAAATAGGGCAGAAAGGCACATGGGGTGAGAGACACAGCACAAGAGGGTAGAAGACCCTTGTAGGTCCTGATCATGTGTAATGGGGGAAGAGGGGAAAAAGCTCAAAGGATCAGTAACATTTTTATTTTTCTCATTCGTGTGCTGTAGATAATTAGTTTGTCATTATTCAAAAATCTCAGCAAAAAATGCCAAAATATTGTGTTATTACAATCGTCACCTGTGAACACAACCAGAACTGGAAGCTCCAACGTGACCCCCAATTATTGTAAATCTTTTATAGCATCAGCCTTAGCCTTTTTCTATAGGCCAAAGGGACTTTTATTATCTGCACCCCCCAATGTACCAGGGCTATGATCTACACTCACCAGGGCTGTGATCTGCACATCCAGGGCTATGATCTGCACCCCCCAGCCCACCAGGGCTGTGATCTGCACATCCAGGGCTATGATCTGCACCCACCAGGGCTATGATCTGTACCTTCCAGCCCGCCAGGGCTATGATCTGCACCCCCCCAGCCCACCAGGGTTATGATCTGCACCCCCATGGCTATGATCTGCATTCACCAGGGCTATGATCTGTACCTTCCAGCCCGCAAGGGCTATGATCAGCACCCCCCTTCCGCAGGCTATGATCTGCACCCCCCCAGCCCACCAAGGCTATGATCTGTACCTTCCAGCCTACCAGGGCTATGATCTGCACCCCCCCCCCCGGCTATGATCTGTACCCCCACCAGCCCACCAGGGTTATGATCTGCACCGCCTAGCCCACCAGTGCTATGATCTGCACATCCAGGGCTACAATCTGCACCCCCAGCCCACCAGAGCTATGATCTGTACCCCCCAGCCCACCAGGGTTGATTTACACCCCCCAGCACACCAGGGTTATGATCTGCACCCCCATGGCTATGATCTGCCTTCACAAGGGTTATGATCTGAACCCCCCAGGGCTATAATCTGCACATCCAGGGCTATGATTTACACCCCTCAACCAACCAGAACTTTGACCTGTACCCCCCAGCCCACCAGGGTTATGATCTGCACCCCTGCCATGGCTATGATCTGCATTCACCAGGGGTATGATCTGCACAGGCTACCAGTGCTATGATCTGCACATCCAGGGCTATAATCTGCACCCCAAAGCCCACCAGGGTTATGATCTGCACCCCCATGGCTATGATCTGCATTCACTAGGGGTATGATCTGCACCCCCCAGTGCTATGATCTACACATCCAGGGCTATAATCTGCACCCTCCAGCCCGCCAGGGCTATGATCTGTACCCGCCACCCCACCATGGCTATGTCCTGCACCCACCAGGGCTATGATCTGTACATCCTAGGCCACCAGTGCTATGATCTGCACCCCTGTCCACTAGAACTATGATCTGCACCCCCCCCCCATGCCATGATCTGCACCCCCAGCCCACCAGGGCTATGATCTGTACCCCCCAGCCCACCAGAGTTATGATCTGCAGCCCCCATGGCTATGATCTGCTTTCATCAGGGGTATGATCTGCACCCCACAGCTCACCAGTGCTATGATCTGCACATCCAGGGCTATAATCTGCAGCCCCCTGGGGCTGTGATCTGTACCCTCCAGGGCTATGATCTGTACCCCCGGTGCTATGATCTGCACATCCAGGGCTATGATCTGCACCCCCCAGGGTTATGATCTGCACCCCCCATGGCTATGATCTGCTTTCATCAGGGGTATGATCTGCACCCCACAGCTCACCAGTGCTATGATCTGCACATCCAGGGCTATAATCTGCAGCCCCCTAAGGCTGTGATCTGCACCCCCCAGGGCTATGATCTGTACCCTCCAGCCCACCAGGGCTATGATCTGCACCCCCCAGTCCATCAGGGTTATGATCTGCACCCCCCAGGGCTATGATCTGCGCCCACCAGGACTATGATCTGTACCCCAGCCCACCAGGGCTATGATCTGTACTCCCCAGCCCACCAGGGTCATGATCTGCACCCACCAGGGCTATGATCTGCACCCCCCAGGGCTATGATCTGCACCCCCCAGCCCACCAGGGCTGTGATCTGCACATCCAGGGCTATGATCTGCACCCACCAGGGCTATGATCTGTACCTTCCAGCCCGCCAGGGCTATGATCTGCACCCCCCCAGCCCACCAGGGTTATGATCTGCACCCCCATGGCTATGATCTGCATTCACCAGGGCTATGATCTGTACCTTCCAGCCCGCAAGGGCTATGATCAGCACCCCCCTTCCGCAGGCTATGATCTGCACCCCCCCAGCCCACCAAGGCTATGATCTGTACCTTCCAGCCTACCAGGGCTATGATCTGCACCCCCCCCGGCTATGATCTGTACCCCACCAGCCCACCAGGGTTATGATCTGCACCGCCTAGCCCACCAGTGCTATGATCTGCACATCCAGGGCTACAATCTGCACCCCCAGCCCACCAGAGCTATGATCTGTACCCCCCAGCCCACCAGGGTTGATTTACACCCCCAGCACACCAGGGTTATGATCTGCACCCCCATGGCTATGATCTGCCTTCACAAGGGTTATGATCTGAACCCCCCAGGGCTATAATCTGCACATCCAGGGCTATGATTTACACCCCTCAACCAACCAGAACTTTGACCTGTACCCCCCAGCCCACCAGGGTTATGATCTGCACCCCTGCCATGGCTATGATCTGCATTCACCAGGGGTATGATCTGCACAGGCTACCAGTGCTATGATCTGCACATCCAGGGCTATAATCTGCACCCCAAAGCCCACCAGGGTTATGATCTGCACCCCCATGGCTATGATCTGCATTCACCAGGGGTATGATCTGCACCCCCCAGTGCTATGATCTACACATCCAGGGCTATAATCTGCACCCTCCAGCCCGCCAGGGCTATGATCTGTACCCCCCAGTCCATCAGGGTTATGATCTGCACCCCCCAGGGCTATGATCTGCGCCCACCAGGACTATGATCTGTACCCCAGCCCACCAGGGCTATGATCTGTACTCCCCAGCCCACCAGGGTCATGATCTGCACCCACCAGGGCTATGATCTGCGCCCACCAGGACTATGATCTGTACCCCAGCCCACCAGGGCTATGATCTGTACTCCCCAGCCCACCAGGGTCATGATCTGCACCCACCAGGGCTATGATCTGCACCCCCCCCCAGGGCTATGATCTGCACCCCCCAGGGCTATGATCTGCACCCCCCAGCCCACCAGGGCTATGATCTGCACCCCCCAGGGCTATGATCTGCACCCCCCAGCCCACCAGGACTATGATCTGCACCCCCTTCCCCAGGGCTATGATCTGCACCCCCAGCCCACCAGGGCTATGATCTGCACCCCCAGGGCTATGATCTGCACCCCCCAGCCCACCAGGACTATGATCTGCACCCCCTTCCCCAGGGCTATGATCTGCACCCCCCAGGGCTATGATCTGCACCCCCCAGCCCACCAGGACTATGATCTGCACCCCCTTCCCCAGGGCTATGATCTGCACCCCCCAGCCCACCAGGACTATGATCTGCACCCCCCAGCCCACCAGGACTATGATCTGCACCCCCAGGGCTATGATCTGCACCCCCAGCCCACCAGGACTATGATCTGCACCCCCTTCCCCAGGGCTATGATCTGCACCCCCCAGCCCACCAGGACTATGATCTGCACCCCCCAGGGCTATGATCTGCACCCCCCCAGCCCACCAGGACTATGATCTGCACCCCCAGCTGGGACCATAATGTGTCTTTCCCACCATAGCCCACAATACCAGGCCTGTGTGAGCAGACACCTGGCTGTAAATAGGACGAGGTTTGTTGTTTCTTGAAGCTGAACCTTTAGTTTAAATAAATCGTCCCCAGCACGTGACCCTTCCCCTCACATCCAGTCACGTGACGTGACTTTTTACTCTTCAAACACCACGTGACTTTTGCGTCATCGTCACTTCCTCCCCGTCCTGCTTCCGCTTCCGGAAGTCCTGTGTGGGCGTGGCCTGGTGGGGACAGGTGACCGGAAGCGGCGGTGACGTCAGACGGCAGGCGAATTCTGAGCGGACACGTCAGTGCAGGGCGCAGGTGCCGGGGACCGCAGCCTCTGCCGCTTCACCATGTCGGACCTCGGGGACTGGTTCCGGAGCATCCCGCTCATCACTCGGTACTGGTTCGCCAGCTCCATAGCGGTGCCCTTACTGGGGAAGCTCGGCCTCATCAACCCCATGTACCTGATCCTGTGGCCGGAGTATTTCCTACACAAGTTCCAGGTAAAGTCTCCCGGCATGCCCTGCGGGAGTGGGCGCCTCCATTGCTCCATATACTGTAGGGGTGTCCTCCCACTGTGTCTGGACATCGCTTTGTTACTTGGTATCCACTGATTGGCCACACTTTCAGTTTCCATGGAAACACTAAGTCACATGACCCCATTTAAAGGGTTACTTTCGTTTTTACAGAAGGTTGTTGTCGGATAGTTCTTATAAATACGATTAATTGTGCAATTTACTGTTTATTAATAATGTCATCCGTTCTTGAGATATTAACACTTAAGTTTTGTTTATAGCTTGTTGCTATGGAGACAGGCTACAGCTTCTAGATAGCGGAACCCGCGTAGTGCTGCCGAGCTCTTCTCTGTAGAGCTTGTTTGCTGTAGACCGCAGCGGTGGTCGATCTCCATGGCAACGAGCTATAAGAAAAGTGTACATATCTCAGGAACCTCTGCAGATTCTAATAAGCAGTAAAAGTGCAGAATCCGACTTTATCCATCTATGAAGATAGGAATAACACTTTAAAGGGAACCGACCAGCAGGATTTAGGGCTATAAAGAGAAGCCGGTGCTTTACAGGCTCAGGGATACTGAGTACAATCAGACCTTTACTGCAATGATTCCATATTTGATTGCAGAGAAAAGTGTCATAACACGCCTGGAAAGCAGGGCAGCAGATGATTGATGGGTGCAGCACTGTGTCACTATTTGGGGTTGTTATTGGTTATTTTTTTCTTCTGTTGGCATGCCTTGCAGCTTCAAACCAAACCCTCCCCCATCATCTATACTTTGTTCCTGGCTCCTGCGCACTGTCACTATACTCCTGCCACAGGGTGCCTGACAAAACTGAAAGTAGAGATGAAAGGAAAGGGAGGGGGGGCCTTGGCTTAGAGCCCGCAGGGGGGCTGCCCTGTTTTCCAGGAGTTTTATGACCCTTTTCTCTGCAATTAAACATGGAGCCATTCAAGTAAAAGTATAATGGTGGGTTTATACACACCAATTTCTGTGTCCAATATCTGAACAGATCTCTGGTTGCAGTGAAATCATGGACACATATTTCCATATTGTACACAGCCACAATATGGAACTATGTGTCCATGATTTCACTGCAACCAGAGATCTGTTCAGATATTGGACACAGAAATTGGTGTGTGTAAACCCACCATAACAGCATTCAGTATCCCTGTGGCTCCACTTTATAGCTCTACATCCTGCTGATTGATTCCTTTTAAGGTGCAGCTGTCATTTCACAAACCATTTGACAGATCAGAGACTTTCAGAAGTTCTGATCACGACACCTGGGTGCTGAGACCCTAAAACAATTGGAAAAGCAGAAAGACAGCAGGCCCTGCAGACTTGATTTGAGCTTGTCCTCAGTCCTGATGAGTGATTTATTCCTTCTGATTCAATTTATTTGATTGATTTTCAAGTTTGGGGTAGGGTATGAGCGCATTGTTAGGGGTAGGGTATGAGTGCATTGTTAGGGGTAGGGTATGAGCGCATCCTTTAGGTTAGGGTATGAGCTGGGTTTGTATGGGGATACACAAGGAAAAGTTGGGCTAGTAAACAGACTTTCTTCCTTCTAGCGGTCAGTGAGGGTCTCAGCTTTCGGAAACCTGTGATCAGAACTGTTCAGTCATCAGGACAGACCCGCTACATTGATGTGTCATTGCGGTGTCTGACAGATCTCATTGACTTATACTAGGGCACAGTGGATTCAGTCACCATGTCAGTCATTTTACCATAAGAGACTAAAAAATGTTCACTTTTTAAGATGGAATATGTGGCGGAGCCTTAAAGGGGTGATCCAGGGAATAGAAACTGTTGGTAAAGTGACAGGGATCTTCTGCCCCATTAAGGCTCAGTTTACACACAGCGTTTGTGCTCCGTTTTTTGGTGATCCATTTTTGGTGCAGTTTCTGCAACAAAAAACGGATCCTGTTTTTGCAAAAAAGCATCACAAGCACATCCTCTGTTTGTGCTGCTTTTTTGCTCCATTTTCCAGGACACAGAGAGAAACACAAACACACTTTCTTACCCTCCCGGTGATGACTTCTTGCAGGGCATTGGCATGACCTGTGGGTAGTCTGTACTGTGCTTCCAGGACCTGTGCCACATCACATGGGCAGGTCCTGTCTGTGCTGTACCCACAGGTCCTGTCGATGACTGAAAGGAAGACATCACCAGGGCTCATCATGGGATCACCAGGGAGGATAAGTAATTAGTGGTGCAGAAAAACAGCAATAATTGACGCTCATTGTTTTCTGGATTCACTTTCTGCACCACTAACGCAGCAGGCAAAAACGCAGCGTCTGCACAGCAAACTGAGCATCCCATTCACTTTGCTGCAGGCGCAGGGACTGATCTGCTTTTGATGCGGTTTTCAAGAACAATTAAAATAAAAATAAGCACAAAAAATGGATCAAAATGGATATAGGTGAACAAGATCGTTAGCTATGTCACGTGACCGCGATCCTTCAGACATCGTTAGTGCATTGTCACACACAAGGATATCGTTAATAATGTGAAATTGGGCAACGCTCCAGCTACTTGGAGAAGAACGATTGATTGATGTTACAAAGCGGCAGGAATAGGAGAATTGTGAACAGCATCGTTCAAAAAGGTGTCACACTGAACAATGTTGCGGCTTCCGAGAACGTTAATTGGACGACGAACGATAGATTTGAGGTCAGGATCTCATTTTTGTGATGACCAATCCAACGATTTATCCTTCCTACATTGTCCGTTTACACGCAAGGACGCACAAACGATATCGTTAGAACGTTCACAAATCCGTGACGTTTCAACAATATCGCAGCATGTAAAGTGGCCTCTACCCTAATAACTGATCTTACTCCACGCTGGCTGCGGGATAGATTATACAGACGGCACCTGTCCCTTTACCAGCTGCAATCCCAGTTGGCTCCAGTTGCTGTCATTTAGCCAGTGTAGCTTGCATTCAGCAGCACTTGTGTGACTTTATCCTACCCAGACATCCATCCGTGTGGACTCCCCAGTTCTCGCAGTTATTGTGGGGTGGCCTGGCTGACAGCAGCTTGGTGTACACACTTCTGGAGTGGGGTGGCCCAGAAATAATTAAAGGGAACCAACCACCTCAGATGACGACTATAAGCAGTTAATACATGTCCCTGCACCCTACCTACACCGTTCCAGCTATGTTTTTGCTAAGAATATTGATAAATGCAAACCGAAAGAAACACTTTATAAACTTACATTCCTGCGTACTTGAGGGCGTCTCCCTCGGGCTCTCGTACTAGAGGGCTGTGTCTCCAGCAGCTTGACTGGCTTCTCCAGCCCTCCCTCTTACTTTGCAGGACGTCACATGAAGGGACGGGAGCTGCCTTGCGTGCCCGCCCACTGATACATAACATCACGCCCTCTCACTTTGTAAGAGTCTGGACGCGTCATGAAAGGGGCGTGGCTAAATCGCGGCGAGCCCCGCCCCTTTCAATGACGCGATTTAGCCACGCCCCTTTCATGACGCGTCCAGACTCTTACAAAGTGAGAGGGCGTGATGTTATGTATCAGTGGGCGGGCACGCAAGGCAGCTCCCGTCCCTTCATGTGACGTCCTGCAAAGTAAGAGGGAGGGCTGGAGAAGCCAGTCAAGCTGCTGGAGACACAGCCCTCTAGTACGAGAGCCCGAGGGAGACGCCCTCAAGTACGCAGGAATGTAAGTTTATAAAGTGTTTCTTTCGGTTTGCATTTATCAATATTCTTAGCAAAAACATAGCTGGAACGGTGTAGGTAGGGTGCAGGGACATGTATTAACTGCTTATAGTCGTCATCTGAGGTGGTTGGTTCCCTTTAAACTTTGTCCTATAACCTTGAAAGACATACTGATTGAATATTTACATTGTGAGCCCCAATGGGGACAGTGATGCTGATGATGTAAAGCGTTAAGGAATTAATAGCACTATATAAATGAATAATAATAATTTTATTATTAACCCTGGGAATCCCCAATTTTTTTCTTACTTTAGTTAATAGTTATAAATAGGCAACTTGTCGGCCTCCTCAGTGGTGGAGGCCGAGCTTAGTGACTTGTAAATTTTAAAAATGGGATATTTCTCCATTCGCCTTCCACGACAGCATTGGAGGATGTCGTCCACGCCCTATTGGGGGACAGGAACACAGAGAGGTTAAAAGCCCCTCCCCTTCCTCCATACTCCAGTGTCTTCCTGTCCCCCTTGGGGCATGGAGAGGTTCCAGTGCTGTCAGGCCGGCAGAGGCAGCATTGGGGTGTACTTACAGCCGGGCCAGGGATGGACGTCGGGGGCGGCCTCCTCCTCCTTCTCGGGGCTCCCGTGGTGGGACCATCCGGCCTTCCTGCGTCCTACGGGGCAAAGCAGGCCGTGTATTGCAACGCCGGAGGCCTGTTCAGCTCTCCGGCGTCTCCCTCCTCCAGCTGCGGTCCCTGGGGCATGCATCAGAGGTGCCGTGGAGGCACTTCCGGTTTCGGGTGTGGCACTTCCGGTTCCGGGATGGCACTTCCGGTTTCGGGCGGCGGCTCCTGTAAGGGCTGTGGCAGGCTGGGCGCGGCTCCAGGGAACCCAGCAGGACTTTCGCGCACTACTGCCCGCGGCCGGTGACCAGGAGGAGGGAGGGAACAGGTGTTCCTCGTTGGGGGCACGGTACTTCTGGATAAGTACCCGCCGGAAGCTACACCCAGGTAAGGCTGATCCCTGAAACATGGAGGGTGATAGGCTTCCACCTCTGCTTCTGCAGAGCCCAGCGTTCCCCCAGCTCATGTAAGTGTTTCTGGGGGTGGTCACAAGGGGTAGAGTTATTTAAGCCCTGCACTCACACTGGGACCCCCTTCTCTTCCCTTTTTGTCTATAGGGAGATGAGGGCCGTCTGTGAAAGGGAGCAATAATGTGGCTGCGGCACAAAATTTCCCTCTTCCTACAACAAGGTGTCGGCCATGACTGACAGGGTTGTCCGGATGGACTCCCCATCCTTGCTTGAGGAGCTCCAATCCATTAGGGAGAGGTGCAGGCTTCTATCTTGGCACTGCGGGGTTTTGCTGCAGCTTCCGGGCCTTCCCCTCCGTAAGAGAGGAAGCTCCAGGATTGTGACTCTGTGGATCTCATGGAAGCTGGTCAGAGCTCAGCGTTAGAGGACGGCGAGGATATTGCCGCTGTTGCCTCTGTCCAGACACGAGAATCTGGACACTACTATTTTTCCACGGAGTCCATGGGTGCATTGGTGGACACTGTCCATTGTACCATGGGAGTAGAGGTGGTGGAATCCCCTTCTTCTGTGCAGGACTAAATGTTCAGAGGCCTGAAGGCTAAGCGGCTCACCCCATCCGAGTGGATTGGAGGGTGGTGACTTTATCTGGGAGGTCCCGTAGGTGGACATCCAGGTGGCCAGGGTAGCAATCAGCTGCTATTGTAAACCCATTGTGCATGCCCTTGACACACTGTTGAAGCTAAGCAGCAGGAGCCTCAGTCATGGGCTGGATCGGAGACCTCATGAGAGACCCAATGGGAATCTCTATGGAAGTCTCTATAAAGTCAATGGGACTTCTAACATGAAGGTCTATGGCAGTATTCCATTTGGGAAGCTTAGCATATAAGACCGTGTTGCCTTTTGAAGATTCCTCCCGGTTGAAGGACCCCCTCGTTCGTAAAATGGAGAGTGTCCTCAAAAAATCCGGGGAGGCGGCGCAGCTATGTCTTTAACGGTGTACATTTCCTCTACATGTGAGCAGGTCTTTCTTTAAGTGGCTCACCCAGCTGGGAGAATTCATCCTGCAGGGTACTCCCAGGGAGGAGCTTTGGACTCCATTCCACTTCTGAGACGTGCTACGGGCTTCCTGGCCGATGCCTCTGCTGAGTCGTTCCGCGTTGGCGCCAGGTGCGCAGTGTTGGCTAACACAGCTCGCAGGGCAGTGTGGCTTACAAGGTGGAATGGGGAGGTCACGTCTAAGCTCCAGCTGTGTGGCCTCCCCTTGCAAAGGGCATTGGATGACATCCTGGAAAAGGTGTCAGACCGGAAAAGGTGTCTCCCGGAACAGGAGCCCTTTCGGAGGCAGTCCTTTTGGCCTGAGCGCAGCCAACCCTCCCAGTCTAAAGGGAAGGGTAAGTCTGGTCGCTGGGCATTCCAGTATGGGAACAAGACCCGTAATATCTTGCTCCCCCAGCAGCGGCATCACCAGCCGCCCCTAAACAAGGTCGCCTTCCCCATTGCGGGGTGGTTTCTGCCACAGTGGCAAGCAATCTCCTTGTGCCCTTGGATCCTCTCGACCATTTGGGAGGGTCTACGCTTGGAATTCGAGAGCCAGCCCCTCCGTGTCTTCAAGTCCTCTCCCTTCCTCAGGGGGACTCTCACACGGTTTTTCTTGTCGGGTCTGCGACACCTGTTGGATTCGGGTGTGGGGTCCCCGGTTCCTCCTGGAGAGGAGGGCCAGGGGTGCTACTCCAGGTTGTTGTGGACCTCCAGAACGCGTATTCTCATGTCCCCATTCACCCGTCCCACAAGCGCTTTCTGCGATTCACGATCTCCGGGGCAGGCGAGACGGTCCATTCTCGGCTTAATGTGCTGCCCTTTGGGTCGTCGGCCCCAGAGGTTACCAAACTCATGGGGGAAGCAATCACATTCATCCAGACCCAGGGGATATGTATGCTTCCCTATTTAGAGGCGATCTGTGAGGCGACATGTTGGTGGTGGCTCCTTCGGCAGTGCTTCTGCGCACAAAGGTCTCCAACACATTGGAGATTCTTCAGTCCCTGGGATGGGTACCCAATCTTTGGGAATCGGAACGGGTGCCTGCAACCCGACGTCAATTTTTGGGAGTCTTGCTGGCCTCCTCCAGACAGTCCTCGTTCCTTCCTGCGGCATATCAGCTTTTGCGCCGCGTGAATCTGACCCGCTTCCAGGCATGGGGTCCGCCCTCCTTGCGGGAAGCAATGTCCCTGTTAGGGGCCATGAGGGCCTGCATTCAGTCAGTAACATGGGCTCAGGCTCCTTCCCGACTGCTCCAGGAACACATACTGAGTTCCTGGGACAGACGTCAGGATTCCTTAAACTCGCGGGTCCGGACCACGGGGCGGGTAGTAACCTCGCTTTCCTGGGGATGAATCCTAGTCACCTTCCTGTGACCTCCGTTCCCACTGATGCCAGCGGTTCCGGTTGGGGCACGATGGTAGTTTGCACACCATTCCAGGGGATTTGGAGTCGCTCGGTCAGTCGCCAGTCTTCAAACTTCTGGCAGTGGAGGAAGCGCTTCTTGCTGCAGCTCACGTTCTCCGGGGTCATCATGTCAAGGTCCTGTCAGACAATGTGACTACGGTTGCTTTCTTGCGGTACCAAGGCGGTACTCGTGGCTTACACTTGCAGGGGCTGGCAAGACTGTTCTTTTTGTGGGCAGTACGCCATCTTTTCTCCTCCACGGCAGTACATCTGAAGGGAATGGCCAATGTACAGTCAGATTCTTGAGACGCACGGAGGTCCACCCAGGAGAATGGTGCTTCCATCCGGAAGTATTTCGCTCTCTTACGGACAGGTGGGGTGTTCTTTCGATCGACCTGTTCGCTTCGGGCTCGAATACAAAGGTGCCAACCTTTTTCTCCCTGACGCGGTTGGACCATCCTCGGGGGCTGGACGCTTTTGCCCATCCCTGGGACATCCGGTTAGGGTATGCATTTCCTCCAATCCCGCCACTTCCCAAGACGTTGCAACAGATTCGGGCGGAGGGGGTGACACTATCCTGGTGGCTCCCCTGGGGCCCAAACTGGCGTGGTACGACGCCATCCGAGACCTGGGCCTGGAGGGACCGATTATGTTAGCCCAGTCTCAACCTACTGTCCCAGGGTCCTCTGTTTCACCCGGGCCCTCAGTGGCTCATCCGGGCGGCCTGGCTGTTGCGGCCGGGATCCTGAGGACCAAGGGTCTCTCCCAGGCAGTGATCCGCACGCTTCAGCAGAGCAGTAAGCCTGTGACAAACGCTATTTACGGGAGGGCTGGAATCGGTTCCTGTCCTGGTGTTCTCCTTCCATCCCGACCATGCATCATCCTAATGTGGCCCAACTCTTGGATTTTTGCAGCGTAGCTTGGATTTGGGGCTTCGGCCGAGCACTCTTTAAGTCCAAAGGTCGGCACTTGGGGCGGTTTTTGCCCAGGATCTTGCTTCCCATCCATGGCTCAAGCAGTTTTTTACCTCTGCTTGGGGGTGGCGTCCCCGGATTCGGCCTTCTGTCCCTCCCTGGGATTTGATGCTTGTTCTCCAAGGGCTTGCTCGAAGTCCCTTTGCACCCTTGTCTGCTGCATCCCTTACGTCTCTCTCACAAGGTGGCGTTTTTGGTGGCCATCACTTCTGCTCCAGAGTGGGAGAACTGCAGGCACTCTCTGTCTGAGCTCCGTGCGTCGTGGTGTCCGTTGTTCGCATTACGCTTCGATTGCATTAATCTTTTCTTCTGAAAGTTGTGTCGGCTTTCCATCGATCCCAGGATGTGGTTCTGCCTTCAATTTGTCAATCTCCTGCTAATACGGCTGAGGCTGTGTTTCACTCCTAGGATGTTCGTCGGACTGTCCTCCTCTATCTCCGAGTCTGCTTCCTGGAGGTTAGATCAGAACCTGTTTGTTCGGCTTTTGGGAATAATACAGGGAAGAAGACTTCCCAGGCTACCATCACTTCCTGGATCAAGAAGGCGATCTGTGAGGTCTACGTCGCTCCGGTCCTTGCTCCTCCGGTGGGGTTGAAGGCTCCTTCAACTCGGGCTGCTGCTACTCCCTGGACGGAGCAGGCTGGAGCTTCATCGGAGCTGATTTGCAGAGCGGCTACGTGGTAGTCTCTCCTCACTTTTTCTCACCTCTATAGGTTAGATCTGTCCTTCAGTCGGGATCTGTCCTTTGGTAGGAGAGTCCTACAGGCAATAGTCCCACCCTGAGGAGTATCGGTGGTATTCCTCCAATGCTGTCGTGGAAGGCGAATGGAGAAAACTGAATTAGTCCTTACCGGTAATTCCTTTTCTTGGAGCCTTCCACGACAGCATCAGTTCCCCCCCTTGTTGGTGTTTGGTTCCGGTTTGTATCAGATAATCCATGGCTAAGGGTGATCTTGGTAAACACTGGAGTATGGAGGAAGGGGAGGGGCTTTTAACCTCTCTGTGTTCCTGTCCCCCAATAGGGCGTGGACGACATCCTCCAATGCTGTCGTGGAAGGCTCCAAGAAAAGGAATTACCGGTAAGGACTAATTCAGTTTTTTCGCTGTTCTTAATTTATTTTTTGCAGATACCGTATTTTTCGGATTATAAGACACACTTTTGTTCACCCAAATTTTTGGGGAAAGTGGGGGTGCGTCTTATAATCCGAATTTACTTTCTGTGCTGTAGGGAGGGGGGTGGCGGCTCTGGAGCGGTGTGCAGAGGTGGCAGGAGGTGACGTGCTCCTGCTCATTTAATATGCACTGCACCCGCTGTCCATCTCCCCGGTGCTGACACCGCACCGAGATTTGGACAGGGGAGCGGGCATATGACATGTTACTGCAGTTCCCACCCATCCTGGATATGGCCACCCCATCACTGTGTGTGCCCTTCCCTCCCCCCCATGCTGCTGCCCACCCTGAAATAACAAACACTTGTAACTTACCTCTCCGGCGCTTGCTTCTGTCTCTTCTTGCTTTTGCTGCACTTCTAGGTTCCCGTGGAAGCCGGTCATGTGATCAGGGCGCACTGATGACATCACTCTGCTGTGCCGATCACATGACCGGCTTCCACAGGACCCAGGAAGTGCAGCAAAAGCAAGAAGAGACAGAAGTAAGCGCCGGAGAGGTAAGTTACAAGTGTTTGTTATTTTAGGGTGGGCAGCATAGTGAGGGAGGGCATACACAGTGATGGGGTGGCCATATCCAGGATGGGGGGTGGCATATCCATCACAGGGGGACGTGTGCCATCACAGGCTGCCATGCTCAAGATAAAGGGGCCATAACCAGGATGGGTGGGATCATGTACCAGGATGACGGACATATGTACTGATTGTAAGACAGACACTGGCATTATAAGACGGACCCCATTCAACATTAAAAAACTTTTTTTTCCTCTTTTCCTTCACCAAATTTGGGGGTGCGTCTTATTATCTGATGCTTCTTATAAAGCGAAAAATAAGTTGGATCTACAAACCGAAAAAGTGTTTCTAAGCTGGACGATGAAAAAAGCCGTTGTCGAAAGTGTAAAACTGTCAGCCTCATTGAACGAGCCTTTCTCCATCAATAGTAACAAAAACTGGAGGGTGCCCCGACCTGTATATACAATGTGACATTCTGATGATAGATTGTGAGCGCCCTTTAATGGTGACAGGGGGCAGTGTAAGCAGGCGGCACCATACAAGTAACGCCACGCCGTGTAATCATTCCAGACACGTGATCATCTGGTGATTTACATGTCAGGATGTTACACGGTGACAGATCTGCACCTGCGACACCTCGCTCCGTCCCGCTCCCCGGGGGGCACAGAGCAGCAGGAGATCTGTTACTTACTCTACAATTATAAAGTCATTTTATTCTTTAAAGGAGCATGATCACTAAAAAGTGATGTCCCTTGGAAGAAAGAGAAGTCTGTAGTTTTATGACGTTGTACAGTGCAGTTCATATTCTGGCCACTAGATGTCAGTGCAGCAGATGGCTTTTGTCTGGGGAAGTAAGACTCGCTTTCCAGCTTGTTGTGATGCCAGCTCATCCTGACTTGTAGATGGGGAAGGTGATTTTCCTGGCCTAGAGCAGTTTTGGGTTATTCCTGCCGCTGCCTCCTTTGCTGGAGGAGGATATTGTAGTGAAGATAGTTCCCTCACTGTACTGATAGATTGTAGCAAACTATCAGAGACAGGAAAGAATTGTGATGATCAGGATTGTCCAGACTGACAGCAAGTGTAACAAACCCTCAGCTTCTGGGTGTAAATATGAATGTGGTGGTTCTTTGTTGACAGTAAACAGTATATATGCACTTCATTCTAGGAGGGGGAAAGAAATGTGGGAATTGCGTTACAAGTGGCCGGAAGTGACTTGCGGTGATGGGGAGGGCGGAGCTTACAGTGGGAGTGACATCTCCCAGGCCACAATAGGAGGAGGAGCTGAATAGTTGTGACCTATTGTCCGAAGTTGATGGGCGTGTTCTCAATTGTAGAGGGCGTGGCTGAGCCCAACTGCCCCTGTGTGGTGGGCAGAACTAGTGGGTGTGGTGGGTTTGTTCATTAACCAAAGAAATAACATCAGCTGATCGGGTTGCCGCCGGAGGGGGGATAATGTTGTGGGTTCAAATAAAAAGGCCTACATTGATCTACAACCGTGCTCTTGACGGCCGGGCTGGGGGGGTACCGTGCTCTTGACTGGCCGGGCTGGGGGGGTGCCGTGCTCTTGACTGGCCGGGCTGGGGGGGTGCCGTGCTCTTGACTGGCCGGGCTGGGGGGGTGCCGTGCTCTTGACTGGCCGGGCTGGGGGGGTGCCGTGCTCTTGACTGGCCGGGCTGGGGGGGGTGCCGTGCTCTTGACTGGCCGGGCTGGGGGGGTGCCGTGCTCTTGACTGGCCGGGCTGGGGGGGGGGGTGCCGTGCTCTTGACTGGCCGGGCTGGGGGGGGGGGGGGTGCCGTGCTCTTGACTGGCCGGGCTGGGGGGGGGGGGGGGGGGTGCCGTGCTCTTGACTGGCCGGGCTGGGGGGGGTGGTGCCGTGCTCTTGGCTGGGGGGGGTGGTGCCGTGCTCTTGACTGGCCGGGCTGGGGGGGGTGGTGCCGTGCTCTTGACTGGCCGGGCTGGGGGGGGTGGTGCCGTGCTCTTGGCTGGGGGGGGTGGTGCCGTGCTCTTGACTGGCCGGGGCTGGGGGGGGTGCCGTGCTCTTGACTGGCCGGGTGCGTGGGGGGGGTGCCGTGCTCTTGACTGGCCGGGCTGGGGGGGGTGCCGTGCTCTTGACTGGCCGGGCTGGGGGGGGTGCCGTGCTCTTGACTGGCCGGGCTGGGGGGGGTGCCGTGCTCTTGACTGGCCGGGGCTGGGGGGGGGTGCCGTGCTTCTTGACTGGCCGGGCTGGGGGGGGGTGCCGTGCTCTTGACTGGCCGGGCTGGGGGGGGTGCCGTGCTCTTGACTGGCCGGGCTGGGGGGGGTGCCGTGCTCTTGACTGGCCGGGCTGGGGGGGGTGCCGTGCTCTTGACTGGCCGGGCTGGGGGGGGTGCCGTGCTCTTGACTGGCCGGGCTGGGGGGGGTGCCGTGCTCTTGACTGGCCGGGCTGGGGGGGGTGCCGTGCTCTTGACTGGCCGGGCTGGGGGGGGTGCCGTGCTCTTGACTGGCCGGGCTGGGGGGGGTGCCGTGCTCTTGACTGGCCGGGCTGGGGGGGGTGCCGTGCTCTTGACTGGCCGGGCTGGGGGGGGTGCCGTGCTCTGACTGCTGGCCGGGCTGGGGTGGGGGTGCCGTGCTCTTGACTGGCCGGGCTGGGGGGGGTGCCGTGCTCTTGACTGGCCGGGCTGGGGGGGGTGCCGTGCTCTTGACTGGCCGGGCTGGGGGGGGTGCCGTGCTCTTGACTGGCCGGGCTGGGGGGGGTGCCGTGCTCTTGACTGGCCGGGCTGGGGGGGGTGGCCGTGCTCTTGACTGGCCGGGCTGGGGGGGGTGCCGTGCTCTTGACTGGCCGGGCTGGGGGGGGTGCCGTGCTCTTGACTGGCCGGGCTGGGGGGGGTGCCGTGCTCTTGACTGGCCGGGCTGGGGGGGGTGCCGTGCTCTTGACTGGCCGGGCTGGGGGGGGGTGCCGTGCTCTTGACTGGCCGGGCTGGGGGGGGTGCCGTGCTCTTGACTGGCCGGGCTGGGGGGGGTGCCGTGCTCTTGACTGGCCGGGCTGGGGGGGGGTGCCGTGCTCTTGACTGGCCGGGCTGGGGGGGGTGCCGTGCTCTTGACTGGCCGGGCTGGGGGGGGTGCCGTGCTCTTGACTGGCCGGGCTGGGGGGGGTGCCGTGCTCTTGACTGGCCGGGATGGGGGGGGTGCCGTGCTCTTGACTGGCCGGGCTGGGGGGGGTGCCGTGCTCTTGACTGGCCGGGCTGGGGGGGGTGCCGTGCTCTTGACTGGCCGGGCTGGGGGGGGTGCCGTGCTCTTGACTGGCCGGGCTGGGGGGGGTGCCGTGCTCTTGACTTGCGGGCTGGGGGGTGGGCCTTGAGGGCGGGTGGGGGGGGTGCCGTGCTCTTGACTGGCCGGGCTGGGGGGGTGCCGTGCTCTTGACTGGCCGGGCTGGGGGGGGTGCCGTGCTCTTGACTGGCGGGCTGGGGGGGGTGCCGTGCTCTTGACTGGCCGGGCTGGGGGGGTGCCGTGCTCTTGACTGGCCGGGCTGTGAAGTGTAGGACAATAGCAGAGGTCTTCTCTAATTAGTTGGGGTATTCACGTTTGCCCTGCTGTGATTACTGGAGGAGTAGCGGGAGGAGTTCTATGATTAGTGGGGTGAAAGGAGGAACCTGTTGTGACTACTCTAATTTTGAGGGACATGGGAACTGCTTTTATGAGATCTGAGGTCTTGCCCGGGGTCACCTTGTTATCACTTTAGAGGGCCCATCATTAACTACTAACGGGAGCTCTGATCCAACTCCTGGGGGGCTCTACAGCCAGATTGTGGGACCCCAGACCCTGCTATTTGCAGCTTTCAAGCCTAGTAAATAAAAGTAATAAACAGTAGGATTCTGCAATTCTAGACATTAAATATAGGAATCTAGACATGCATTACTGCTAAGGAAATATATGGAAAAATTGAGATACTTAGGGCTTATAAAAGCAGGGCTGTGGAGCCGGAGTCTGATTCAGGGAAGTTGAATAGTCTGAGTTGGATGTTTGGCTTACTGACTGCACACCCCTGTAAAAAAGGTCAGATCTATGTGAGCTCAGCAACCAACGTCAAGGCGCATCTCTCTGCTGGTTCCCTGCCTAATACCTCTCTCCAGATTGAAAAAAAAAATGTAATTATTTTTATGTTCAGTTTCATGAGTTTTTTTCAGTTCAATAAATGAATCCGCTGCCATTGTGGATCCTGAGTGTGATCTGAGGCCTCTATGTAATCTCTCTTCTCTCCATATTCACAGATATGGAGACCGGTCACCGCCACGTTTTATTTCCCGGTCGGTCCCGGATCAGGATTTCTCTACATGGTGAACCTGTATTTCCTGTATCAGTATTCAACCAGACTGGAAACAGGTAAAGAGATCAGACTGGCCCCGTGCCCTGCGCGGTGGCGTCGCCCGGCCCCGTGCCCTGCGCGGTGGCGTCGCCCGGCCCCGTGCCCTGCGCGGTGGCGTCGCCCGGCCCCGTGCCCTGCGCGGTGGCGTCGCCCGGCCCCGTGCCCTGCGCGGTGGCGTCGCCCGGCCCCGTGCCCTGCGCGGTGGCGTCGCCCGGCCCCGTGCCCTGCGCGGTGGCGTCGCCCGGCCCCGTGCCCTGCGCGGTGGCGTCGCCCGGCCCCGTGCCCTGCGCGGTGGCGTCGCCCGGCCCCGTGCCCTGCGCGGTGGCGTCGCCCAGCCCGCTGGGTTCAGATAGAAATGTTCTGGAGTTACTTTATAATGTTTTTTTTCTGTTTTTCTCACTTGTATTCTCCAGGTGCATTTGACGGACGGCCAGCAGATTACATGTTCATGCTCCTCTTCAACTGGATCTGCATCGTTGTATCCTTTAAAGGCACAGTGCACCATTTGTGTGTTTAGGGCTCCATGGACGGCTCCTCTGATCTGGTTGTGTGCTTGGTCCCTTGTAGTAAGATGTAGAAGCCCCTCCATTGGTGGCGCCCCCTGCTGATCAGACATTAATGGGATCTGCTATTGTATGTACTGGGCAAATCCCACCAATCAAATTCGCCATTCAGGGATTTTGTTACCATCCTCTTCCTGTTACCTCTAATAAAATAGGTTATTTTAATTAAACATTAAAGGGATTTTCCCTTTTCAGAAAACTGTGCTATGAGCTGACAGAGCTATTAAAAACACATTGAGGATTGATCACCCTCCCCAGGTCGAGCAATGAATCTCCACTGCTGCCTCATCTGGCCGGTGAGCAGCTCATGCTGTCTACGCAGGCAGGTGGCTCAGTGATTGGCTGCAGTGCTGTTAATGTGACGTCTGAACTGCGAGCAAAGGACAAAGATGAGAACAAGGATGAAAACTTAGCACTGGACCTGGGAAAGGTGATTAAAGCTCAGTGTTGGTTTAGATGTATTATAGCAAAGCCAGCCAGTGCTGCAGTGCTAGCACTGCAGTCTTGATTACATGCACCTTGCTACTGATGACTTAAGACCAGGTCATGTTTGAGCAGAGAATAGTGTGTGAAAACTGCTGAGAGAAAGGCCTCCTTTAAGAACGGGTTTGATTTAAAGGGGAACGGACTGATGTCACTGTTTCCTAGGGGAATTTTCTTAACATTTCCTTGGTAGATAACGGGAGTCATAATGGACATGCAGGTAAGGTCAAAGCCAACCTTGTGTCGTCTCATAATATATTTATCAGCAAATGAAAAGCTAAAAGTAAAATATAACCGTCCCTTTAAGTAGCAGTTTTTTTTTTAATGAGTTTTTTGGCATAGTTGTATACGTTTTTTCTTATTTCTTTCCGTACGGAGTGAACCTGAGGCCTCTGATGTTTTTGGAGCTTTTTCTTATTAGTTGTGGTTGTGATTCCTGCACCCCCTTTTTGCCTTTCAGCTGCTGATGATCCCCTGATCATGTCCGTCCTGTACGTCTGGTCGCAGCTGAACAGGGACATGATGGTGTCGTTTTGGTTCGGCACAAGATTCAAGGTAAGTGTGAGGGCGGCAATGGAGGTAGTGATCTGTCTCTGCCTTATAGGGCCTTACACATGCGATGGTTCCTCATTTCTTCTTGGGTATCAAGCCCTTCCCAGTGTAGGATGTACTGGTATGCGGGCTTAGGAGAGGAGCTTGCTCCATACACAGCAGGTGTAACAGAAATGACAGCAAGCCTTGCAAAATGGCGACACAAACCAAATTATTATTTTAATATTTGTCTCAACAACAAATAAAGTTCAATTGTGGGATTGCCGTATTCGCATGTATCTGGATAATCATGATGGCAACATTTTTACTGCACAATGAATGCTGTAGGTGAAATAAAACTTCAATGGCACAAATATGTTTTTCCCCACCATTTCCTTAACCCCATCACAACCAAGGGCGTATATATACGTCCTTGGCCGTATCCCTCCCCCTGATGTGATCTCACATCATCCCCCCCACACATTTCAGATGATCTGGTCAGCAATCGGAACGGTGCTGTTAATCCTTTGGATCGTGCTGTCAGTCACTGACAGTGCAAGCCAAAGCACCATGGCTGGGATCATGCTGTTCTCCGCTGGCATCAGAAGTCAAGTGACGCGATCACTGAACCTCCATCTGTTACTTTGACAGCCCGGGGTCCTGTGATGACCCCTGATGTTGTCTGGAATCACTTCCTGTGGATGCCTGGCAAGCACCGGCAACCACAGAGTGATCATTTCTGATATGTAGAGAGGTGCAGCAGCTCATCTGTGCATAGCAGAAGCGATCAGAGCATGCAGCACTGAGGACCATTACCCCGAGGGTTCAGTGTAAAAGGAATTTAAAAAAAAAAATTCAAAAGTATGAAAAAAAAAAAAGTTTTGCCCCATTGAAAATAAAACTATTAATAAAATTTAAAAATACACACATTTGGTATCACCGCATTCAGAAATGCCCGATCTATCAAAATATAAAATCAATTCATCAGAACTGTGAACTGCATAATGGCAAGAAGTCTAAAGGCCAAAATTGCGTTTTATTGGGTGCTGCAACATTGCAATAAAATGCAATAACGGGCGATCAAAACATCACATCTTCCCAAAAATTGCATCATTAGAAGCCTCAGCTCAAGACGCAAAAAATAAGCTGTCACACAGCCTCAGATCCTGAAAAATGAGGATGTTAAGGGTCGCAGAACATGATGCAAAAGTGCAGTTCTTTTTCTTTAAAAAACTTCAGAATTTTTTTCACCCCTTAAATAACAGTAAAAGTAACAAGTTTGGTATCTATAAACATCATACCGACACGTCAGTGTTACCATATAGTACTGACCCCAGACATCATACCGACACGTCAGTGTTACCATATAGTACTGACCCCAGACATCATACCGACACGTCAGTGTTACCATATAGTACTGACCCCAGACATCATACCGACACGTCAGTGTTACCATATAGTACTGACCCCAGACATCATACCGACACATCAGTGTTACCATATAGTACTGACCCCAGACATCATACCGACACATCAGTGTTACCATATAGTACTGACCCCAGACATCATACCGACACGTCAGTGTTACCATATAGTACTGACCCCAGACATCATACCGACACGTCAGTGTTACCATATAGTACTGACCCCAGACATCATACCGACACGTCAGTGTTACCATATAGTACTGACCCCAGACATCATACCGACACGTCAGTGTTACCATATAGTACTGACTCCAGACATCATACCGACATGTCAGTGTTACCATATAGTACTGACCCGAGGCATCATACTGACACGTCAGTGTTACCATATAGTACTGACCCGAGACATCATACCGACATGTCAGTGTTACCATATAGTACTGACCCCTGACATCATACAGACACATCAGTGTTACCACATAGTACTGACCCCAGACCTCATACTGATATGTCAGTGTTACCATATAGTACCGACCCGAGGCATCATACCGACACGTCAGTGTTACTATATAGTACTGACCCGAGACATCATACCGACACGTCAGTGTTACCATATAGTACTGACCCGAGGCATCATACCGACACGTCAGTGTTACCATATAGTACTGACCCCAGACATCATACCGACATGTCAGTGTTACCACATAGTACTGACCCCAGACCTCATACTGATATGTCAGTGTTACCATATAGTACCGACCCGAGGCATCATACCGACACGTCAGTGTTACTATATAGTACTGACCCGAGGCATCATACCGACACGTCAGTGTTACTATATAGTACTGACCCGAGACATCATACCGACACGTCAGTGTTACCATATAGTACTGACCCGAGGCATCATACCGAGACATCAGTGTTACCATATAGTACTGACCCCAGACATCATACCGACACCTCAGTGTTACCATATAGTACTGACCCCAGACATCATACTGACACCTCAGTGTTATCATATAGTACTGACCCCAGACATCATACTGACACGTCAGTGTTACCATATAGTACTGACCCCAGACATCATACCGACACCTCAGTGTTACCATATAGTACTGACCCGAGACATCATACCGACATGTCAGTGTTACCATATTTAAAAAAAAGCCCTCAATCTGGACCAGACCGCCCGTAGGTGAGTATAATAAAAGCTTTTTTTTAATGTTATCCAGATCTTCCTGGGGACATATATACTGTATTCTAGGATTCTGTGTATAAGGGCTTACTGGTGGTGGCCGCAGCTTCTATGGGAAATGTCTGGTATAAATGATTATTCAGAAATCGTATCAGATGCAAACAGGGGTGTGAATATTAAACCTTGTTCTTCAGAACAATATACATAATACAGAAAGCCAGGGGTCAATATAAGAGAAAGACAACTCATTGCTGTGTATGTTGTGAATATTATGCTTTTATAGTGATACAAACAGATGCAGATCTCCCCGCACAGCTCACACCTCTTTGTCTTTTGTATACCTTAGGCATGTTATCTGCCCTGGGTTATACTTGGATTCAACTACATTATTGGAGGATCGTAAGTATCATGTAGTGCTCTAATGGTCTGTGAAGGAAATGAAATGTAGACACACGTTGTTTGTTATGCTAATAGGGAGTTACCTCCTGTATTGTACTCCAGAGCTGCACTCACTATTCTGCTGGTGCAGTCACTGTGTACATACATTACATTACTGATCCTGAGTTACCTCCTGTATTATACTCCAGAGCTGCACTCACTATTCTGCTGGTGCAGTCACTGTGTACATACATCATTAGATCTGGTTACCTCGTATTACTCAAGCTGCACTCACTATTCTGCTGTGCAGTCACTGTGTACATACATTACATTACTGATCCTGAGTTACCTCCTGTATTATACTCCAGAGCTGCACTCACTATTCTGCTGGTGCAGTCATTGTGTACATACATTACATATTATCTGTACTGATCCTGAGTTACCTCCTGTATCATACTCCAGAGCTGCCTCACTATTCTGCTGGTGCAGTCCTGTGTACATACATTACACTTACTGATCCTGAGTTACCTCCTGTATTATACTCCAGAGCTGCACTCACTATTCTGCTGGTGCAGTCGCTGTGTACATACATTACATCTGATCCTGAGTTACCTCCTGTATTATACTCCAGAGTTGCACTCCTATTCTGCTGGTGCAGTCACTGTGTACATACATTACTTACTGATCCTGAGTTACCTCCTGCATTATACTCCAGAGCTTGCACTCACGATTCTGCTGGAGCAGTCACTGTGTACATACATTACATTACTGATCCTGAGTTACCTCCTGTATTATACTACAGAGCTGCACTCACTATTCTGCTGGTGCAGCACTGTGTACATACATTACATACTGATCCTGAGTTAATTCCTGTATATTATACTCCAGAGCTGCACTCACTATTCTGCTGGTGCAGCCACTGTGTACATACATTAACTGATCCTGAGTTACTTCCTGTATTACACAGTGACTGCACCAGCAGAATGTGAGTGCAGCTCTGGTAGTAAATACAATATCAGATCAGTACATTCATGTATGTACACAGTGACTGCACCAGCAGAATAGTGAGTGCAGCTCTGGAGTATAATACAGGAGGTAACTCAGGATCAGTAATGTAATGTATGTACACAGTGACTCCACCAGCAGAATAGTGAGTGCAGCTCTGGAGTATAATACAGGAGGTAACTCAGGATCAGTAATGTAATGTATGTACACAGTGACTGCAGCCAGCAGAATAGTGAGTGCAGCTCTGGAGTATAATACAGGAGGAACTCAGGATCAGTAATGTAATGTATGTACACAGTGACTGCACCAGCAGAATAGTGAGTGCAGCTCTGGAGTATAATGCAGGAGGTAACTCAGGATCAGTAATGTAATGTATGTACACAGTGACTGCACCAGCAGAATAGTGAGTGCAGCTCTGGAGTATAATACATTACTGGATCCTAGTTACTCTGTAAATTATACTCCAGGACTGCACTCACATAATTGTGGAGCAGTCATGATGTATATACATTACTGATCCTGAGTTACCTCCTGTATTATACTACAGAGCTGCACTCACTATTCTATGGGCAGTCACTGTGTACATACATTACATAGTGATCCTGATTTACCTCCTGTATTATACTCAGAGCTGCACTCACTATTCTAGCTGGTGCAGTCACTGTGTACATACATTACATTATGATCCTGATTTACCTCCTGTATTATACTACAGAGCTGCACTCACTATTCTGCTGGTGCAGTCACTGTGTACATACATTACATTACTGATCCTGAGTTACCTCCTGTATTATACTCCAGAGCGGCACTCACTATTCTGCTGGTGCAGTCACTG
>JARQOC010000005.1:39372514-39408956 GCA_033576535.1 Allobates femoralis
CCGGCTCCCTCATGCTGAGGCTGCTTGGAGGATGGGAAGCAGCCCGTGCGGTGACGTCATCGATGGGCGTGTGTGTGTGTTTCCCGCGTATCTTCGGCGCCGCCCACAGTTTCACTGTCGGCGGCCATCTTTACCCTCACTTCCCGGTTGGGATTTGTATACAGCGTGCGCCTGCACTCCAAGAGGGGAGACCGGAAACAGTCGCGGAGGTCACACACACACACCGCTTCCTCATACCGCTTTACTGCGGTCGGTAAGCCACCGGGACTCCCGGTTTTGTTGTCTGCATTTTGGCTTATCTTCCCCTACTGTGGCGATGTCCTCAGCCGGGAAGCGTGCTGCTAAGGCGGCAGTAACCACCATTACCTGTGCTACATGCAATGGAACACTGGTGGAGGGGTCCTGCAATAACTGCGGACGCCCAGAGGCCCGGGCTGGCACTGTTGAGTCAGCAGCTCCGGTGCTATACCCTGAGGTTCAGGTGATCTCAGGGCCATGGGAGACTCAGAATAAGATCAATGAATCTCTGTTGTCTCAGCTGTCCTCCATGTCGCAATCACTGGAGGCACTTAATAGGAGACTGGATAGCCCAGCTACTCCGTCCAGTTACCCCCGGGTGTCTCCCTCTTCTGCTGTGAGACCCCTTAAGCGAGCTCGTCGTGAGGAGTCACCCGAGCTCCAGGCTCTCTCTGAGGAGGAGCGTTCCTCTGATGGTGAGGAAGATGATGGGGGTTCAAATTTCGGGTCTGTGTCTGTATCTGAACCACCAGACGGGGTGGAGGATCTGGTGTCCTCTATCAACGAGACTTTACGTCTCGTGACACCCCCTGAGGAGGTGACGGTGCACCCGAAGGAGGTCTATAAATGGCTGCGGCCTGAGGCTAGACCAAGTGGCTCCTTCATGGACCACACTAATTTTGGAAGGGTGGTTAGAGCTCCCAGGTTACATCCTGGGCGGCGTTATGTCCGTAAAACCAAGGACAATCGCTTCCCCTTCCCCCAGGAGGTGCTTCAGGAGTGGTCGCAGTCCCCGAAGGTGGACGCTTCCATGACCAGGATTGCTGCACGCTCTCTTTTCTCTGCCTCTGATAGCTCCTCACTGAAGGATGCGACGGATAGACAGGTCGAGCAGCTCGCCAAGTCTTCCTATGAGGCTGTGGGGTCTTCATTTGCCCCTAATTTTGCCACGGTCTGGACCTTACAAGCGATTACTACCTGCTTGGATGGTATCTCTGACATGGCAAGATCCAGTCCAGAGGTCCTAGCACTTACCGAAAGGGCAAAGGCCTATGCGGACTACGCCAGGACGGCGACTCTGGAAACTGCCACTCGCTCAGCTGTGGCTTCGGCCAATGCTATAGCGATCCGCAGGTTGTTGTGGCTGCGTCTTTGGGACTCAGATGCCACATCCAAGAAGATTTTGCAGAATCTTCCGTTTGCTGGTGACAGGCTTTTTGGCACCGAACTGGACAAGCTAATTAAGGATTCTGCTGAGTCTAAGATACCGCAGAATAAGCCTAAGCCACGGTATACCGTTAAAAGGAACCCAAAACAGTGGTCCTTTCGTTCCAGCTCGCAGTCATCAGCACCGTCCGCTCGCACGGACCGAGGGGGAAAGCCCGCTTCCCAGTGGCGCTCTAAGAGTCGTCCAAAGAAGCCGGCGGGGGCGGCAGCTGCCACCCCCAAACTCGCCTCTACATGACTCGCTCTCTCATCCTGCCTCCCCACAGGTGGGGGGCCGCTTGTCTCGCTTTCAGGACAAGTGGCTGCTTCACGTTCAAGATCAGTGGGTTCGAGACGTGATCTCGCGAGGGTACAGGATAGAGCTGACGTCAAAACCGATATCCCGATTCCATCGGTCGGTCCCGTCACCAGAAAAAGCTCAAGCTTTTTACCAGGTGTTGGAGGGTCTCCGCAGAGACGGAGTGGTGGTCCCGGTACCTTCCGGAGAGAGGTTCAGGGGTTTTTACTCCAACCTCTTTATCGTCCCGAAGAAGGACGGATCCTTCCGCCCAGTACTGGACCTGAAGTTGTTCAACCATCACGTGTTGGTTCGGAAGTTCCGTATGGAATCACTGCGCTCCGTGATCGCAGCTGTGTCACAGGGGGACTTCATAGCGTCCATAGATATCAGAGACGCTTACCTTCACGTACCCATTGCACCGGCTCATCAGCGCTGGTTGCGATTCGCAGTGGGGGAAGAACACTTCCAATTTGTGGCACTGCCATTCGGGCTAGCCTCGGCACCGCGGGTGTTCACAAAAGTGATGGCTTCCATGATGGCTCTCCTGCACATGCAGGGACATGCCGTCATTCCCTATTTAGACGACCTGCTGGTCAGGGCGCCATCAGAACACCTCTGTCAAGAGAGCCTGGATGTGACCATGCGGTCTCTGGAACAGTTCGGTTGGCTCCTCAATATTCAGAAGTCAACGCTAGTTCCGACCCAGTCTTTGACATATCTGGGCATGGACTTCAACACAGCCTCAGCCCTGGTGTCTCTGCCACGAGTCAAACAGATGGCGATCCAATCAGGAGTACAAGCAGTCCTCCTGTCGCCACACTCATCCCTACGGGTATTGATGAGACTGGTGGGACGCATGGTAGCGGCGATAGAGGCGGTGCCGTTCGCACAGTTTCGCCTCCGTCCTCTCCAGCTGGAGATTCTTCACAGATGGGACAAGAGGACGATCTCGCTGAATCGGCTGGTGACACTGTCACAACCGACCAGGGACTCCCTACAGTGGTGGCTCCAGCCACGTCACCTGTCACGAGGCCGGTCCTTCCTAAAACCGTCATGGTTAGTGGTGACCACAGACGCCAGTCTGAAGGGCTGGGGTGCGGTGTTCTTGCACCACAGGGCTCAAGGCCTCTGGACTCAGTCGGAGTCGGCATTGCAGATCAACGTGCTGGAGATCAAGGCGGTCTATCTGGCGCTCCTGGCGTTTCAGAAATTCCTGTCAGGACACCCCATTCGGGTGCAGTCTGACAATGCGACGGCCGTCGCCTACATAAATCATCAGGGAGGGACCAGAAGTGCTCAGGCCCTCGCCGAAGTCCACCGCATTCTAGCCTGGGTGGAGGAAAACTGCTGCCTGATCTCCGCAGTTCACATCCCAGGGGTCGAGAACTGGGAGGCCGACTACCTGAGCCGACAGGGCATGGACGCCGGAGAGTGGTCTCTTCATCCAGACGTCTTCCGGGACATCTGCGGCAGATGGGGCACTCCGGACGTGGATCTGATGGCCTCACGGCTGAATCATCAGGTGCCCCAATACATGGCAAGATCGTGGGATCCTCAGTCTCTGGGGGCGGATGCCCTGATCCTGAGATGGTCCAGCTTCCAGCTGCCATATGTGTTCCCGCCTCTGGCTCTGATTCCCAGGGTCCTGTGGAAAATCAGGATGGAATGCAGAATAGCCATTCTAGTGGCTCCAGATTGGCCCAGGAGGTCCTGGTACCCGGACCTGTGGCAACTGTCAGGCGGACACCGGTGGGCTCTTCCAGAACGCGCAGATCTACTCGCGCAAGGCCCATTCTTCCACCTCAATTCCAGGGCCCTCAGATTGACTGCATGGCTCTTGAGGCCTGGCTGCTGACGTCCAGAGGATTCTCTCCTACAGTGGTTGCCACTATGAATAGGGCTAGGAAACCTGTCTCCAGGAAGATATACCACAGAACGTGGAAAATCTTTTTCTCCTGGTGTGCCTCTGGTGGACGCTCACCGTGGCCATTGTCCATCCCGACATTGTTGGCTTTCCTACAGTCGGGGTTGGAGTTGGGATTATCCCTTGGCTCTCTGAAAGGTCAAGTATCAGCACTTTCAGTGCTGTTTGACAGGCGCTTGGCGCTCCTGCCGAAGGTCCGCCAATTTCTGCAGGGGTAGCTCGGGTGGTTCCGCCTTACAGGCGACCTCTGGACCCTTGGGACCTCAACATGGTCCTGGCGGCTCTGCAGAAACCGCCGTTTGAGCCACTGAGAGACATCTCTCTCTCTCGTCTGTCCCAGAAAGTGGTCTTTCTGGTGGCAATTACGTCCCTGAGAAGGGTCTCAGAATTGGCTGCACTTTCGTGCAAGTCACCCTTTCTGGTGGTTCACCAAGACAAGGTGGTGTTGCGCCCACGGCCAGAATTCTTGCCGAAGGTGGTTTCAACGTTTCACCTAAACCAGGAGATTGTTCTCCCATCATTTGGCCCCGCTCCCGTTCATCAGGTTGAGCGCGACCTCCATACTCTGGATCTCGTGAGGGCTGTACGCATTTATGTGTCCAGGACCGCCTCCTTTAGGAGTTCGGATTCCTTATTTGTCCTCACGATGGGTCGCTGTAAGGGGTCCGCGGCTTCGAAGTCGACCTTGGCCAGATGGATCAAGGCTCCCATTCAGGAGGCTTACCGGTCTTCTGGTTTGCCTCTCCCGGTGGGTTTGAAGGCACACTCTACTAGAGCTGTAGGTGCCTCCTGGGCCTTGCGACATAGAGCGTCTGCTCTACAGGTGTGTCAGGCGGCCACTTGGTCCAGCCTGCACACTTTTTCTAAGCACTATATGGTGCATGCCCATGCCTCTGCGGATGCGAGTTTGGGCAGGCGGGTTCTCCAGGCGGCGGTTGCCCACCTTTAAAGGGAACCATGTGTTTTCCGTCTTGTTGAGGAACTCTTCCTGCCCTGGGGTATTGCTTTAGGACATCCCCATTGTCTGGGTCTCCCATTATGATGACCAGAAAAAAGAGAATTTTGTTTACGTACCGTAAATTCTTTTTTCTTTAATCATCAATGGGAGACCCAGCACCCACCCAGTTGTTCCTTTGCATGTTTTGCATTTGCTCTGTTCTCTGTTGAGACAGTGTTTGCCGGGTTGTTGAACCGTTTTGTGTACGGCATTCTTCCCGATGTTTCGGGTGTGGTTTATTTCCTCCTCGCAGCTTGTAGACCAAACTGAGGATGTTCCCTGCGGTAGGGGTTTATAAGCGGAGGAGGCGGTGTCTACAAACTTGTAGTACCTAGTGTGACCTCCGGAGGGCAGTGCCCTAAACCCCATTGTCTGGGTCTCCCATTGATGATTAAAGAAAAAAGAATTTACGGTACGTAAACAAAATTCTCTTTTTAACTGAGTCCCGGCATCCAAATGTGTTTTCAGAGGAGTTACCAGACATTGAATGTGAATGTCTATAGAGAGGCCGCGCTCCAGGACTCCAATCTGCCAATGTTGATATCATAGTCAACAATACACAGAGGAAGACATGGGAATAACACTAATCCATGACATTGTTAGGTGTTGGAGGGGTGCTAGATACTTTTTGGGACGGGGCTTTGTTTTCTTTTCTTCTTCCAGAAGCCATCATGTCTTGGATTTTTCGCATGTGTCTACAGAGCGGTATCACTTGTGGCTTTTTTTTTATTTTGCAGGATGGTTTCTAGTTTTGAACAATCATTTTACTATATAAAGTACTAAAATAAAATGGTAAAAAATAGTACAAACAGCAAAATGTGTGTGTACTGTGCTTATAATATCAATATATGTTTATATTTTTTTACCTACCATGTCTGTGCTTTTCATCATTCCTCATGATCACTCTTCCATGACCTAGAGTAAGTTCTCCAGCCCCTTTCCATTTTTATTACCTCTGTCTAACCCCCATCATCTAGTCACTTCATCCACACCCAGCCACTAATCAACACCTGAAACCTCTTTAGCTGCAGATATATTCTGAACCACAAGTCTGATCCATGTATCTTTCAAAGTACATTTTCTAAGTACAATACTTAGAAATAGACTAGAAATAGAATGGCAGGTAAAGGAATATAAAGCCCCCACAATGTTTCCCTTCTAATCTCTACCACCCTTACTACTTCATTTCATATTAACTCCTTCAATCCCTACCACAAGTAAGGAACTAGTCATCAGTCCACCCATCCTCCCCAGCCATCTTAGGCTGCCTTCAGACTTGCAGATGCATCTGCAGCGTTTTGCAGATGCATCTGCAAGCATCTGCATGCAGACCGCGGCCCCTATGTTTATAATGGTGCGCACGGCGGTCTGCAGATGCTTGCAGATCGCCGTGTGCACCCATTCACTCCTATATGTGATCTGTGCGCAGGCGGATGCCTGCGTACAGATCACACACTCTTGTCCGCACCAGGGTCGCGACATGCTGCGTCCCGGGTGCGGACGCGGGACACCGGAAGGAGCAGATATGGTCCGCATCCGCACCCGAACGCAGCAAACGCTGCCAAACGCAGGCACTATGCGTTCCTATGTTAAACATAGGAACGCAGTGCACATGCGTTTGAATGCGTATGGGAACGCAGCATAAGCTGCGTTCACATACGCAAATGTGAAGGCAGCCTTACCTCCTCTTGACTACTATTTCTCCCCATACTGGCTGAATCACTTTGTCCTCGGCTCCACCATCCTGTCCTGGACTGCTAGACCTCGTCCCCAGCCACATCTCCACTGAACTGTAGCTCATACCTTGATGGCATTCCACCCCGGACTGACCCCTGGATTCCTCACCTGTCCCATGGCTGCTCCATCAGCCAACCCCGCAATCGCCTCTGTCAACCCCGACCGCCTCGACTGATCCCCCAACCTCCCCATCTGACCCATCCGACCCCCCACCTTGCATCTCATCCCCGGTCATCACCTCATCCCGTGACCACTCCCCACTGATGACCATTCACCCACTACCACAACTTTCCCCACTCTGCTTCTGACCCCTGCTGCCACACTCACTCCCTGTTCTCCGTATGCAATGTTCCCACTACTCCTCACTCTCACTCCCATCCTTCTCCACTTCCTACTACCCCCACTTATCCCCCCTCCCAGCAACAAAATACTGCTCTCACCCTCCATCCTGCCGAACCACCTCACCCACTTCACCAATCTCTTCATTCACTTTCAATCCTCAATCACCAAACAAGCACGCCCGCCTCGCAAGCTCTCATGCTCCCACCTGCTAACCCTCAGCCTACTCCTCCTCCTTGCCGGTGACATCTCCCCCAATCCTGGCCCCCCCCCCCCACCGCAACATCCCCACAACAACCTTCATCCCACTACCCACTGCCAACCCTCGCAACCTCACCATCACTAGCCCTCGCAACCCCACCAACATTACACCCATTCCCCCAACCCATGCCCCACCTACCGCTCTACCCGGCGCACTCTGGAATGCCCGCTCAGTGTGCAACAAACTCCCTGACATCCATGATCTCTTTATCTCCAGGAAACTGTCATTCCTTGGCCTCACCGAGACCTGGCTCACCCCCTCCGACACGGCCTCCCCTGCTGCACTATCCTACGGCGGCCTCAGCCTGTCCCACACCCCCCGTCCCTCTAGCAAACACGACGGTGGAGTCGGCATACTGCTGTCCAACTCCTGCAACTTCAGCCCTATCCCCCCGCCCCCATCCGTCACTGTCCCCTCCTTCGAAGCCCACTCGGTCCGAATCTTCTCCCCCTGCAACCTCCAAATAGCCATCATCTACCGCCCCCCCGGACCCACCGCCTCCTTCCTTGACCACTTCACCACCTGGCTACTTCACTTCCTCTCCACTGACATCCCCTCCATCATCATGGGCGACTTCAATATCCCCGTTGACACTCCCTCCTCAGCCACCTCCAACCCTCTTTCCTTGACCACTTCCCTAGGGCTCTCCCAATGGTCCTCCACTCCCACCCACGAACAAGGCCACACGCTTGACCTCATCTTTACCCGCCTTTGCTCCCTCTCTAACCTCGGAACTCACACTGTCTGACCACCATCTCTTGACCTTCTCCGCCCTCTCCTCCCCTGCCACACTACCCCCTCTCCGCAAACTTGATCACCCTCGCCGAAACCTAAAAGATCTTGATCTTCCTTTATTCTCTGAATCACTCCTCCCTCTCACCGACATACCCTCCGATGACGACATTGACATTGCCACTACCCTATACAACACCACCATAACGAATGCTCTTGACCTAGCCGTCCCCCTCACTCTCCATGCTCCACGCATTAACAGGCAACCCTGGCACACCACCCTCAGTAAAAACCTGAGACGGGCGTCCAGGGTCTCCGAGAGGAGATGGAAAAAGTCCCACACCCCCGAGCACTTTGCTCTGTTCAAGCAATCCATCACTGACTTCAAGACGGCACTTGCTACCGCCAAGCAAGTGTTCTTCTCATCCCTTATACCCTCTCTGTCCCGCAACCCCAAACAGCTCTTCAAAACTTTCAACTCCTTACTTCGCCCGCCTGCTCCTCCCCCTTCTCTCCTCATCTCTGCTGAAGACTTTGCGACCTTCTTCAAGGAGAAGATCGACAAGATCAGAAGCAGCTTCGGTCCACTATCCCCACAACTCCCCTTCCCACCTACACTGCCCTCCTCCTCCATCAGCCACTTCCCCCCCATAACTGAAGCCCAACTCTCCTCCCTCCTGTCAAAATCACACCTCACCACCAGCGCCCACTACCCACTCCCATCCCACCTCATTCCGAACCACACCTCCATTTTCATCCCAGCCCTCACCCACCTCTTTAACCTTTCACTTAGCACTAGTGCCTTCCCCTCGGCCTTCAAACACGCCCTAATCACGCCCATCCTAAAAAAAACCTCACTTGACCCTACCTCTGTCTCTAACTATCGCCCCATATCTCTTCTCCCATTCGCCTCTAAGCTACTTGAACAGCACGTCCACTCCGAACTGTCCTCTCACCTCTCCTCGTGCTCCCACTTCGTCCGGCTTCCGACCCCTCCATTCCACAGAAACAGCCCTGACCAAAGTCACCAACGACCTACTGACCGCCAAGAACAAACACCACTACTCCATCCTCCTCCTTGACCTGTCTGCCGCCTTCGACACGGTTGACCACTCCCTTCTTCTCCGGATCCTGGAATCCCTTGGCATCACCCACCTTGCTTTCTCCTGGATCTCCTCATACCTAGCGGACCGGACCTGCAGCGTCTCGCACTCCCACACCTCCTCCTCACCGTACCCCCTTTCTGTCGGAGTCCCCCAAGGTTCGGTCCTGGGACCCCTACTTTTCTCCATTTATACTCTCGGCCTAGGGCAACTCATTGAGTCCCATGGCCTCCAGTACCACCTCTACGCCAACGACACCCAAATCTACCTGTCCGGCCCTGACATCACCTCCCTACTCTCCAAAATCCCACAATGCCTTTCCGCCATCTCATCCTTCCTCTCCGCTCGCTTCCTTAAACTCAACATGGACAAAACTGAATTCATAGTCTCCCCCCCCAAGAAATTCCACCCCACCTCCCAACCTATCCATCTGCATCAACGACTGCACCCTCTCCCCGGTCCCCCAAGCCAAGTGCCTCGGGGTAATCCTTGACTCCTCCCTATCCTTCAAGCCCCACCACATCCCTCCGGCTCCAGCTCAAGAACATCTCACGGATCCGCTCCTTCCTCACCCACGACACCGCTAAAACATTCATCCATGCTCTTATCATCTCCTGCCTTGACTACTGCAACCTCCTTCTCAACGGCCTCCCGGCTAACTCCCTCGCACCTCTCCAGTCTATCCTCAACTCCGCTACCCGACTAATCTACCTGTCCTCCCGCTACTCCCCTGTCTCCCCCCTCTACCAAGCCCTTCACTGGCTCCCCGTCTCCAAGAGATCCCAATTCAAAACACTAACCATGGCGTACAAAGCCATACACAACCTGGCCCCACCATACATCTCCGACCTGGTCTCCCGATACCTACCCTCACGCAACCTCCGCTCCTCCCAAGAACTCCTCCTCTGCTCCCCCCTCATCACCTCTTCGCACAACCGAGTCCAGGACTTCTCCCGGGCATCTGCCTTACTCTGGAACTCCCTGCCCGAACACGTCAGACACTCTCCTACCCTGAGTAGCTTCAAGTGTCACCTGAAGAATCACCTGTTCCGTCAAGCCTACAACCTGCCATGAGACCCAGGTGACCGCCCCATACCTGACATTCCCCCATCCTACTGTATCCTAACCCGCCCCTCATAGACTGTGAGCCCTCGTGGACAGGGTCCCTGCCCCTCCTGTACCTGTACGTCCTGATCGCCTAGATTTAGTGTACTTGTGCTTGTCTCCCTTATCCTCATGTAAAGCGCCATGGAACCTAATGGCGCTATATAAATAATAATAATAAAATGGTAAAGAAACGCAATTGCAACAATATTTTTTCAGATTTATTTTTACATTGTTTTCCGTGCACTAAAAATTAATTACGATTATGGAGATATGAAACATATTGGTTTTTTAAATTATTCTTTAAAGGTCTTTATGTTATGCATATCAGCCTGGAGACTTATATACAGTACTAGGTGGGAGCCCAATGCTATCGCATGCAGAGGGCAGTGATGTCACGATATGGGTGGAGCTCTATGGTGCTGGGGGCGGTGGCTGTTTCTCCCCCTCTGTGCTCCCTTACCCCTGTCTGCTCTCTCCACCATCTGCTCTCACTCCCTGTCCAGTCTCCCCCCTCCCTCCCCTGTGTTCTATCTTCTCCCCTATGTGCTCCTTTGAGCTGTCTCCGCCCTAGGCGCTTTTCCCCATGTACTTTCTTTCTCCCCCCTTGCTGTCTTTTCGCCGCATGTGCGCTGTCCTTCCTGTTTGCTCTCCCTCTGCCCTGTGCTATCTCCTTTGAGTTGTCTCCCCACTGTGCACTCTCTCCCTCCACATTATCTCTCTTCCCCATGCGCTCTCTTCCTTTGTGCTGTCCCTCCCTCTGTGTGTTTTCTTTCTGTTTGGCTATGTCTCCCCCATGTACACACTCTCCCCACTGTGTGCTGTCTGTCCCCTGGTGCCATCTCCTTCCCCCCCCCCACCCGTGTGCTATCTGTCCCCTCTCTCCCCTATTGTGGTGTACAAAAATGGCGGTGGCCTGACTGTGCATGGGTCACGCCGCTGCCATCTTTGTATACCAGATGTCACTCATCACCGATTGACTGCACCTGCGTGTACTGCAGTTAGTCATTCAGTGGTGAGGTCCAGTGGGTTGTAGGCTGTGTATGTGGCAGGTTCAACGTCTGTTTCGAGTGTCGTCGTGTGTGGTTGTCGGCACCAGTAGTAGTATTGTGCAAGGGTTGTTACCGCCAGCGGGCACCATATTTGCACACCTATCACTTGGGTGTGCCAATATGGCTGCCACCAACACGTGATATCGAGACAACATGACACCGGAAGTGGATGACAGATAAAATAAGGTACTTATATAGATTCTAGAATGCCATATTACTGATGGTGGCCGCAGCTTATAGGGGGAAAAACCTGCTGACAGGTTCACTATAAAGGCTGCTGTCAGCTATAGACAGCGGCATTTACAGGACGTTGCTGGCTTTATGTGCATATGTTGAGGGTTTGGTTGCATAAATTTCTGCATATCTTGGAAGGAAAAATGTTGCAGTATAAACACGCTTTCTTGCAGCATTTTCGATGTTTTTTTTTTGCTTGTACATTTTCCTAGCGTTCTGGTGTGGGAAACCGCTGAACTAATTCACTGGCTGCAGATTTATTTCTACAGGCTGAACGCACACTGTCCTGCATCAAAAACGGAGCGTTTTTGATGCACGACAGTGATGCAAGTGCTGTGCAAAGTGCTGTGCAAAGTGGTAGTGCGAGTGTGGTGCGAGTGTGGCACCCCAAGGGTTAAGTGACACAAGAACATCAACACGGGTTCACTCCGCACACAACACCTGACACTGCACTAGCACCTCTGGGCCATAAGGGAGAGCTAAAGCAGCTCCCTTATATATTCTGGGTCAAGAAGAAGTATTTCAGTTCCTGGGAGAACTGAGGAAGAGAGACTGTAGTGTAAAGAGGCTGCTTCAGGCTTCTCTACAGTCTGCTCCTCGATTCCAGGCCTAGCCAGGGTCTGAGGGAAGGAGTGCAAGAAACAGAGGAACACATCTGGGAGACTGAGTGACTTCATAACTCGCCCCGGAGGAGCGCACAGACCGGATACCGGATCCGAAACTGTGACTGACACATGTAGCAATGTAAACACCGGGATAGTGGAGGTTGTAGATCTACACTGTAACTCAGCAAAGCAACATGGCGGGGTCAGAAGCACACGGAAAGACTCAAGTTGCCTAGCAAAGTGGGTACCTGGTTTTTTTTTTTTTTCTTTTTTTTCTCCTCTCTTTTATTTTCTGTTATCAGCTCTTTTCCTCTCTTTCCCTCCCCTCCCTTTCCCATTTTTTTTTTTCCCCTCTTTTACTTTCTGTTATCAGCTCTTTTCTTCTCTTTTCCTCCCCTCTCCCTCTTCTTCCCCATATTTTTCCTTTTAACTCTTTTAGAACCTGCAGGTATGTGATTGGTTAGAAATAATTGATGTATATTTGTCACACATGCGAGAGGGGGCTGTTTTTTGCTTTTAAATTGTATATATTATTTTTGTCTGTATTGCCATTGTACTGACGATTAAGTGGGCTAGACCCACGAAACGCGTCCAGGAGCTCCTCTGGAGCATGTGTGATTTTTAAAATTTTTGAAAATAAAAAGGAAATTTGTGGCACCGGATTCTACACCTTTTTTTTTTTTTTTTTATTGCTACTGGTGGTTGCCAAGCCACTTTCCGGTTTGCCTGGGAGTCCTGGGAATATTACGTGGTTGGAGCTAATCCTTCTTTTTGATTTTCAAACCTGTGAGGAGAGACAGTGCCAGCTGCTCAGCTAAAGCAGCAGCAGGGCAACACACACAGCGCAGCAGTGGGAAGCTGAGGACCTGGTCAGGGTGGGAGCAACCCGGCCCCGGTACAGGCTCTGTGGACAATACTCTGCTACTAACATCTGCAGTAAAGTCTTGGAAACTTAAAAACCATGAGTGTGTGTGATCCTTGTACTCCAGCCTTAATTTCCCCCACAAGCAGCCACCGTCTCCACGATCATCCCTATCCTGCAACATCTATAGCATCCATCATAGTCTTTAATTACCACTGCCCCGGGGAACAAGGCTCTACCTGCGGAGAGCCGTTCCATCTCCAGCTGCCAAACATCATCCCCGGAGGTTCTGCAGCAGCGGTGGTTACCCTGACCACAACCCGTGGGTGGCGTGACGACAAACTCCCCTGTAAATATTCCCCCATTTACTTGCGGAATCTGGAACACGGTCCGGACAAGGACCTCCGTGACATCCCCAGCAGTACCCCGGTCCGGTTCCGAGTACCCTGTCCCAGTGGGCTCCACACGAGTATGGTGCCAGAGTGATGAATGTGGTGTGACTGTGGTGCGAGTGTGGTCCGTGTGCAATGCGTTTTTAACATAGTCTTTCTCATGCTGTATAGTGTGATACAATAAATAGATCAGGTTTAATAGTCTCCCGCTGCTACTTCCAGGGCCGCCTATTAAGCTAATTGCATATTCACTGCGCTGTCAAACAAACAGCCAATCACAGGAGCTCACACTCTGTGAGAGCCTCTGTGATTGGCTGTTGTCGTCAGACTGGATTTCCTCAATCTGGACAGTGATTCTGCTTGTTTGCCATACACATTAGTGTATGGCAACCAACCTGGCGTTATAGGGTGTAAATAATGATTGGAAAAAAAAAACGCGTGGGCTTTGCAGCATTTTTAAGTCTAGCTTGATGAAAGCCGGCAAACTGCGAGCTGCCACCCACAGCTGACTAATTTCACCTTGGCTGCCAAAAAAAAATGCGTGGGCTTCACCCTATTTTCAATGCCAGCCAAGGTAAAGCTAGGCAGCTGAGGGCTGGTATTCTCAGCAGGGTGAGGGTCCATTGTTATAGGCCCCCCTCTAAAGAATAGCAGCCTGCAGCCACCCCTGAAAATGGCACATTAATAATAAGCGCCATTACCGGGCTTTTCCAGCGGCCCTGGTGGCGGTGGCACGCTGGGTAATAAAGGGGTTAATACCCACTTTGTTTTTTCAGCTGGTATTAAGCCCAAGATTCTTAATGCCAGGCTAAGTTTGACCCGGCCATTAAGAATCTCCAATAAAGGGTTAAAAAAAGACCACACAGAGAAAAAATACTTTACTAAAAATAGAGACAGACACCATTAGGGACTCCATCTTTATTACCACCACACATCCCTCCAACGATCCAGGTCTTCTCTCTTCTTTCTTCTCTCTTCTGTCTTTCTTCTTCTTGTTGAATTGATTCAGCTCTGCTACATCACACAGCAGGGGACGGAAGTGCGCTCCCCATGCTGTGTGATGACTCAGTGAGACTGTGGGCATTAAGCGGTGACGTCACCGCTGGCCCCGTTGCTATAGTATCTAAATTATCGGTTACTATAGCAACGCTAAGCATTGCCGAAATCACAGCGGCTTATGAATGAGCCGACTCATTCATAAGCCGCAGGATTTAACTTCCTGCTTACCGATCACAGCAACGCCGGTAAGCAGGGAGTTAACTCTGCTGTGACCGCAACTGCTATATTTGCTGCTCATACTGCATATATAATTATATATGCATATATATATATATCATATGCTTATGTAATTAGCTTAATAGGCGGCGCCAGAAGTAGCAGGGGGAGACTAAGCCTGATCTAGCTATTCTATCCATTCTAACTTTTAGCAGCATGGTGCTCCAAACTCGCACAGAATGCCTTCACCCACAGGGGGAAAAAAGCACCGTGTGCACAAAGCTACAGGATTCCCATTGACTTTGGTGGCATAAGGATTTGCTTGTGGTTTTGTAGCAAAACTGCATCAAACAACGCAATGAAAACACAAGGTGTGCACAGGGTCGAACACAGCTGGCACCTGGCCTGTGTGGTGTGAACCCGGATCACGCCCGGTTGGCGCTCGGTTGGCACAGGTGCCCTCTGTTCTGTTTGCTTTTTACAGTGAACAAGCTGGAACTTGATGAACCCGAGTCTTGTGTTTTATAGCTTCTGCCTGATGTAACCACATGAAAGTCATCGTGACTGTTCTCTTGCAGGGATATTTCACTATGACGTGACAATAACACAAATGTAATGGTGAAATATCCCTGCAGTGAATGAGCTTTAAAGGCCATTGCTGTAAAATGTTATGCATGGATGACCCTCAGGATATAAATAAGCAAACACCCCAGTTGTGCTCCCCAATGTTGTAGCCTTTTATTCCTAAATAGGGATGGGCGAATCCTGAAATACTCGGAATCGCTGGACTCTAACGAGTCCGGGTCCGAGACTCGGTACTTGTTGCGAGTCCGAATAGTAACCTGTACTTTTGCAGTGTATCTATACAGATACAGTACAAAAGTACCCTAAAAGTTAATCTAAGGGGTTAAAAACAATAAACATTAATACTCACCTTCTGTGGGGCCTGTACCTTATGTACCGGGACCGGTACTGAAGACCTCCGGACGTCACAAGACCTCAGATCACCGGGAGAAGATGGGCTGAAGGACCTGTGAGATTTTAGCCAATCAGCATGTCACATGGGTTTGTCACGTGGCCGCACTGCCAGCCAATGAGCGATCTGGCAATCTGATTGGCTGGCAGTGCGGCCACGTGACAAACCCATGTGACCACTAGCCGCATGCTGATTGGCTGAAATCTCATAGGTCCTTCAGCCCATCTTCTCCCGGTGATCTGAGGTCTTGTGACATCCGGAGGTCTTCGGTACCGGTCCCGGTACATAAGGTACAGGCCCCACAGAAGGTGAGTATGAATGTTTATTGTTTTTAACCCCTTAGATTAACTTTTAGGGTACTTTTGTAGTGTATCTGTATAGATACACTGCAAAAGTACAGGGACTCGCTACCCCTGAGTAATTCCTAAGGAAACTCGGCGAGTAGCGAGTCCCCCGAGTCCGCTACTATTCGGGCGAGTCCCAAATAGTAGCGAGTAGATTCGCCCATCCCTATTCCTAAACATTAGATCAGATGTATTGAATTTCTAGTAACATGAGGATGACGGAGCGTGCAGGGTCCATGCATTAAGTCCGGGTGACTGTGTGCCCAGTGGCGTAACTTCAGGCCCTGGGACCCCGATGCCAAAGCTCCAACAGGGCCCCCAATTATTACAAATCTTTAATAGCATTAGTCTTGTTCTATAGGCCAAAGAGACTTTTGGGGCCCCCCTAGGCTGCAGGGCCCAGGTGCGATCACAACCCCTGCACCTGTTATAGTCACGCCCCTGTGTGTGCCTAAGGGCAGAGACACTAAGGCGACATTCACACTGTGCGTTTTTGATGCGTTTTTTGAGGATCCGTTTTTGCAGTGAAATACATCAATTTCTGAGATCCCCAGCCAAGTCATTGAGTTTTCAAGATTTGTCATTCAGATACAACGTTTGGAAGTGGTCTATTTTTTGAGCAGAAAACAGACCTAACAAAAGAATGAGCGTCAATGTGTGCGGCATTTTCCTGATCCGCTTTTTCCATTGAAACCATTGTCTATGGGCTTAAAAAAACGGATCCTCACAAATTGCTTCAAAAACAGATGATCCACATTTGCACAGATCCTTACAAAACAGATCCAAAATGCTGTGTCTGAATGTAGCCTTACGTGAGCGGCATGCGAGTATCCTGCATGCACCTCACATGACTCACCCATAACGGCCCCTGCCTCTCTGGACAGGTGTGTGGAGCTCCATAGAAACACAAGCAACTGACGCGCTTCCATTCAGAGAGGCAGGGGTAGTTCCGGGTGAGTCATGCAAGATGCATGCTACATACTCGCATACAGCTCTCACCCTAAATGATATCTGCATCTAAGCCAAAGTCAGGAGTATGACTGACTGACTAACCTTCCCAATTATATCTCTAGGTTTAATTTTAGGCTCTAAAACAAAATAATACAAATAAATATTAATTATTATTATGGTTTATCTGTTGAAGTATTCTTCAAGACCCTAAAATAAAATAATAATATAATAATCAATATTAGTTGGGTAAAAAAAAATACTATTTTTTTTTTCTTCTGAAAAGGTTTTGAAAATCATCTGATGGAAAACACTAGCTTTATAAAGTGGATCCTGACCGAATCTTCTCCAAACTGCGCACATGACTGCGGGAAATACTTTTCCTTAAAAAAAGAAAGCAGAAAACCTCCTCCAAAACTACGTTAAAAATGAAAAACTCCCCCAAAAAGTCATATTTCTCTCATCGCCTTCCACGACAGCATTGGAGGATGTTGTCCACGCCCTATTGGGGGACAGGAACACAGAGAGGTTAAAAGCCCCTCCCCTTCCTCCGTACTCCAGTGTCTTCCTGTCCCCCTTGGGGCATGGAGAGGTTCCAGTGCTGTCAGGCCGGCAGGGGCAGCATTGGTTAAACTTACGGCCGGGCCAGAGATGGTCGTCGGGGGCGTCCTCCTCCTCCTTCTCAGGGCTCCCATTTGGGACCTGGCGGCCTTCCTGCGTCCTCCGGGGCAAAGCAGGCCGGTTTAGGAACGCCGGAGGCCCGTCTCAGCTCTCCGGCGTCTCCCTCCTCCAGCTGAGGTCCCGGGAGCGCGCGCCGAGAGTGCCGTGACGTCACTTCCGGTTTCGGGTGACGTCACTTCCGGTTTTCGGCCGGCAGCTCCTGTGCGCGCGGCGGCGGCTTGGGCGCGGCTCCAGGGGCCCGGCAGGCCTATCGCACGCGTCTGCCTGCGGCCAGTGACCGGGAGGAGGGAGGGAACAGCTGTTCCTCGTTGGGGGCACGGTGCTTAGAGATAAGTACCCGCCGGAAGACTACACCCAGGTAAGGAGATCCCTGAAGATGGAGGGTGGTAGATCTTCCTCCTCTGCAGAGCCCAGCGTTCCCCCAGCTCCTGTAAGTGTATTGGGGGTGGTCACTGCGGTCAGGGGCTTAGATCCCTTCACTCACTCTGGGTCCCCTTCTCCCCCTTTTTCTATAGGGAGACAAGGGCCCCCCTGTTAAAAGCAGCAAAACCCATCCAGAAAATGTGGCATCTGCGGCATGAAACTTCCTTCTTCCTGCAAAAAGAAGTTATGTCAGCCATGTACTGACGGTGTGGTCAGGGAAGAATCCCTGTCCCTGCTTGAGGAACTCCGGTCCATGGTTAGACACGAAGTTCAAGCAGTTAGACAGGAGGTGCAGGCTTCTATCTCAGCCTTACCGGTTTTTGCTGCAGCATCCGGGCCTTCCCCTCCAAAAAAGAGGAAGCTTCAGGACTGTGATTCGATGGCTTTCATGGAGGCTGTCCAGAGCTCTGCGTCTGAGGACGGCGAGGATGTTGCCTCTGTTGCCTCTGCACAGGCACGAGATTCTGGACACTACTATTTTTCCTCTGAGTCCATGGGGGAATTGCTGGACGCTGTCCGTAGCACCATGGGAGTTGAAGAGGTGGAACCCCCTTGTTCAGTGCAGGACGCCATGTTCTGTGGCTTGAGGGCTAAGCGGCAATCGGGCTTCCCTGTCCATGAGGTCATCCGGGAACTCATCCTCCGGGAATGGGAGTTGCCAGAAAATAGGCTGATCACCCCTTCCGAGTTGAAACGGCGGTTTCCCTTGGAGGGTGCTGACTTTGTCGGGGATGTTCTGAAGGTGGACATCCAGGTAGCCAGGGTGGCGAAAAAGACCGCCTTACCATTTGAAGATTCCTCCCAGTTGAAGGACCCCCTCGATCGTAAGATGGAGAGTGTTCTCAAAAAATCCTGGGAGGCGGCCGCTATGTCTTTGAAGGTGAACATCTCATCGACATGTGTGGCCAGATCTCTCTTTAAGTGGATCTTCCAGCTGGAAGATCACATCCTGCAGGGTACTTCCAGGGAGGAGCTTTTGGATTCCGTTCCACTTCTAAGACGTGCGACAGGCTTCCTGGCTGATGCCTCGGCAGAGTCAGTCCGCATTGGCGCCAGGAGCGCAGTGTTGTCCAACACAGCTCGCAGAGCGGTGTGGCTTAAGATGTGGAATGGGGATGTCACGTCGAAACTTAAGCTGTGTGGCATCCCTTTTCAGGGGTCTTATGTCTTTGGTCCGGCACTGGATGACATCTTGGAAAAGGTGTCAGACCGAAAAAAGTGTCTCCCGGAACAGAAGCCCATTCGGAAGCAGTCCTTTCGGGCCGAGCGTAGCCAGCCCTCCCAGTACAGGGGGAAGGGTAAGTCCGGTCGCTGGGCCTACCAGAAAGGTGACAAGAACCGTAATATCTTGCTCCCCAGCAACGAAGTCAGGGGGAGGGGGGCCAGCCGGGCTCTAAGCAGTGACGCCGGGCCCATTGCGGGGCGGCTCTTGAGGTTTCTCCCTCAGTGGGAAGCAATCTCCTCATGCCCTTGGATCCTCTCGACCATTCGGGAGGGTCTACGGTTGGAATTCGTAAGTCAGCCCCCTCCATATCTGCGGATCACTCCCCTTCCTCTAGGGGACTCTCGCACACTGTTTTTGTCAGGTCTGCAAGACCTGTTAGGTTCCGGCGTAGTGTCTCCGGTCCCTCCGGGAGAAGTGGGTCAGGGGCACTACTCCAGGTTGTTTGTGGTACGAAAGCCCTCCGGGGCGCCCCGTATCATCTTCAATTTGCGACTTCTCAATCGTCATGTTCTTTACAGGCGATTCAAGATGGAATCCGTCCGCTCGGCAATTCCCCTGATCGGTCAGGATTACATGATGGCCACCATCGACCTCCAGGACGCGTACTATCACGTCCCCATTCACCCGTCTCACAAACGCTTTTTGCGCTTCGCGATCTCCGGGGCAGGCGGGACGGTCCATTATCAATTCAATGTACTGCCGTTCGGGATCTCATCAGCCCCCAGGGTTTTCACCAAACTCATGGGGGAGGTGATGGCATTCATCCAGTCCCAGGGCTTATGCGTGGTTCCCTATCTAGACGACATGCTAGTTGTAGCGCCTTCGGCGGAGGTCCTGCGCTCCGAGGTCTCCAGGACTTTGGAGATTTTTCGGGGTCTAGGGTGGGTGCCGAATCTTCGGAAGTCGGAACTGGTTCCGGCGACCCGCCGTCAATTTTTGGGGGTCTTGCTGGACTCCTCCGAACAGACCTCGTTCCTTCCTGTCGCACACCGGCTTCTGCTCCACGACAAACTGACCCGCTTCCGGGCTCGGGTGTGTCCCACCTTGCGGGAGGCGATGTCCCTGTTGGGGTCCATGACGGCCTGCATTCCATCAGTGGCTTGGGCTCAGGCTCATTCCCGTTTGCTTCAGGAACACATTCTGTGCTCCTGGGACAGGCACCAGGATTCCCTGAACACTCGGGTCCAGACCCCAGGGCGGGTGGTGGCCTCCCTTTCCTGGTGAATAAATCCCGGGAACCTCCGAACGGGGGTGGCCTGGCTGCAGGCTCCAGTGACCACCGTGACTACGGATGCCAGCGGATCCGGTTGGGGAGCAATGGTGGATCGCGTACCGTTCCAGGGGGTTTGGAGTCGCTCGATCAGTCGTCAACCGTCAAACTTCCGGGAACTTCTAGCGGTGGAGAAGACGCTTCATGCTGCAGTTCACGTCCTACATGGGCGTCACGTGAAGGTTCTGTCAGACAATGTGACTACGGTTGCCTTCTTGCGCCACCAAGGTGGTACTCGGGGCATCCACTTGCAGGTGCTCGCAAGACGAATATTTTCCTGGGCGGAATGCCATCTTCTCTCCTTGTCAGCCGTTCATCTGAGGGGAGCGGACAATGTACAGGCAGATTTCTTGAGCCGCACGGAGGTCCACCCTGGCGAATGGAGCCTCCATCCGGACGTGTTTCGCGCTCTCACCGACAGGTGGGGAGTCCCTTCAATCGACCTGTTTGCATCGGGAGCCAATGCCAAGGTGCCGACGTATTTTTCCCTGAGTCGGTCGGACCATCCTCTGGGGCTGGACGCCTTCGCCCATCGCTGGGACTTCCGGTTGGTGTATGCGTTTCCTCCGATCCCGCTGCTCCCCAAGACGTTGCAGAAGATTCGGGCGGAGGGGGTGACGGCTATCCTGGTGGCTCCCCTGTGGCCCAAAAGGGCATGGTAAGGCGCTATCCACGACCTATGCGTGGAGGGTCCGATTCAGTTGCCCCACAACCTCGACCTGCTATCCCAGGGTCCTCTGTTTCACCCGCACCTGCAGTGGCTCAATCTGGCGGCCTGGCTGTTGAGGCCGAGATCCTGACAGCCAAGGGCCTCTCCCAAGCTGTAATCTGCACGCTTCAGCAGAGCAGGAAGCCCGTGACGAACGCCATTTACGGGAAGGTTTGGAAACGCTTTCTGTCCTGGTGTGCTCCTTCCATTCCGGATATCCATCATCCTGATGTGGCTCTCATTCTGGATTTTTTGCAGCGAGGCTTGGATTTGGGCCTTCAACCGAGCACTCTTAAGGTCCAGGTTTCAGCTCTCAGTGCCGTGTTTGATCAGGATCTTGCTGGCCATCGATGGATCAGACGATTTTTTACCTCTGCTTGTAGACTGTGTCCCAGGCTTCGGACTTCCGTCCCTACTTGGGATTTGAACATTGTTCTTCATGGGCTTTCTCGGGATCCCTTTGAGCCCTTGTCTGCTGCTTCCCTTCCATCTCTCTCTCACAAGACGGCGTTTTTGGTGGCCATTACTTCGGCCAGGCGAGTTGGGGAACTGCAGGCGCTCTCGATCCAGGCGCCTTACCTCGTGGTTTCCGATGATCGCATTACGCTTTGGTTGGATCCGTCCTTCCTTCCTAAAGTTGTGTCGGATTTTCATCGGTCCCAGGAAGTGGTTCTCCCATCCTTTTGTCGTTCTCCTGCTAATGCAGCTGAGGCCGTGTTTCACACCTTGGATGTCCGTCGGTCCGTCCTCCACTATCTCCAAGTGACCGCTTCCTGGAGATTAGATCAGAACCTGTTTGTTCAGCATTTTGGGAAAAACAAAGGGAAGAAGGCTTCCAAGGCTACCATCGCTTCCTGGATCAAGAAGGCGATCTGTTCGACCTACGTCGCTCAAGACCTTGCTCCTCCGGTGGGGTTGAAGGCTCATTCCACTCGGGCTGCTGCTACATCCTGGGCGGAGCGGGCTGGAGCTTCATCTGAGCAGATATGCAGAGCGGCTACGTGGTCGTCCCTCCACACCTTTTCACGCCACTATAGGTTAGATCTGTCCTCTAGTCGGGATCTGTCCTTTGGTAGGAAAGTCCTACAGGCAATTGTCCCACCCTGAGGAGTATCGGTGGTATTCCTCCAATGCTGTCGTGGAAGGCGATGGGAGAAAACTGAATTAGTCCTTACCGGTAATTCCTTTTCTTGGAGCCTTCCACGACAGCATCAGTTCCCCCCCTTATTGTCGATTTTGGATTTAGGTGTATCAGGTAATCCATGTCTTCAGGTGATCTTGGTAAACACTGGAGTGCGGAGGAAGGGGAGGGGCTTTTAACCTCTCTGTGTTCCTGTCCCCCAATAGGGCGTGGACGACATCCTCCAATGCTGTCGTGGAAGGCTCCAAGAAAAGGAATTGCCGGTAAGGACTAATTCAGTTTTCCTAGAGGTTTCTGCTTGAAAAACTCATTGGGGTTGGGGAGTGATTCATAACAGTGTTATTGCCAAGAAACTGGCGTCAAATACTTTGAAAATGTGCAAATTATCTCTGCAGAGAGGAAGAGAACTTGAACTCTAGCGCCACCTATTGGAAGTAGCAATCTTTTAAAGTTAATATTGACCCTTTAACGAGCCTTGTCATATGACTTAGGATAATAACCAAACTAGAATCTCAGTTTGCAGACACTGTGATTTGGAGTATTGCAACTCGTCAGCGCAAAGTATGAGCTCTGGTTCCAGTCTTATCCTCTCATACAGCCAAACCAGATCTCATACTTTGCACTGATGAAGCATGGGGGTAGGTCAGCGATGCCCACAGTGAAGCATGGGGGTAGGTCAGTGATGCTTACAGTGAACCATGGTGGTGACTCAGTGATGCTTACAGTGAACCATGGTGGTGGCTGGGTGATGCCCACAGGGGAGCATGGTGGGGCTCAGTGATGTCTATAGTGAAGCATGGTGGTGGCTCAGTGATGCTTACAGTGAACCATGGTTGTGGCTCAGTGATGTCTATAGTGAAGTATGGTGGTGGCACTGTGATGCTTACAGTGAAGCATGGTGGTGGCTCAGTGATGCTTACAGTGAAGCATGGGGGTAGGTCAGTGATACTTACAGTGAACCATGGTTGTGGCTCAGTGATGCTTACAGTGAACCATGTGGGTAGGTCAGTGATGCTTACAGTGAAGCATGGTGGTGACTCATTGATGCTTACAGTGAACCATGGTTGTGGCTCAGTGATGTCTATAGTGAAGTATGGTGGTGGCACTGTGATGCTTACAGTGAAGCATGGTGGTGGCTCAGTGATGCTTACAGTGAAGCATGGGGGTAGGTCAGTGATACTTACAGTGAACCATGGTTGTGGCTCAGTGATGCTTACAGTGAACCATGTGGGTAGGTCAGTGATGCTTACAGTGAAGCATGGTGGTGACTCATTGATGCTTACAGTGAACCATGGTGGTGGCTCAGTGATGCTTACAGTGAACCATGGTGGTGACTCATTGATGCTTACAGTGAACCATGGTGGTGGCTCAGTGATGCTTACAGTGAACCATGGTTGTGGCTCAGTGATGCTTACAGTGAACCATGGTGGTGGCTCAGTGATGCTTACAGTGAACCATGGTGGTGGCCGGGTGATGCCCACAGTGAACTATGGGGATAGATCGGTGATGCTTACAGTCAGGGCCTGTTTTAGGCAAAGTGGGCACTAAATGCTCACATATCGCATCGTCACACTCAGACATTTAGAGTACAAGTACAAGCGCTGAATTCAGACTGGTGATTGAGCGCGATTTATAATATTCAGGTCATTCAGCGCTTGTTTCCGGACTTCTTACACAGGATGATGAGGGATGATGGGTGTAGAACAATCACCGGTAGAGCAATCTGTCCTCTACAGTATCATGGTATCGGCAGCTCTTCTGCAGTTTACAGCAGGCGATGTGCTGTCGAAAGCAAAGATTTTGGTTCCTCCATAAACATCCAATCCCCCGATGATGAGCCGCATTTTGCTCGTTTGTTGGGCGATTGCTGACCTGTTTACACCTAGGAACTCTCATCTGTGCTGGTGGGATTTATAAATGTGGATGTTACATACACACAACACAAGGTATGTGACACAAACACTATATATTACACGTATACACCGAGCACACACACAGTATGTGACACACACACTGTATATTACACGTATACACCGAGCTCACACACATAGACACACACGGTATGTGACACACACTATATATTACACGTATACACCGAGCACACACACATAGACACACACAGTATGTGACACACACACTATATATTACACGTTTACACCGAGCACACACACAGACACACACTATATATTACACGTATACACCGAGCACACACACATAGACACACACAGTATGTGACACACACACTATATATTACACGTATACACCGAGCACACACACAGACACACACAGTATGTGACACACACTATATATTACACGTATACACCGAGCACACACACACATAGACACACACAGTATGTGACACACACACTATATATTACACGTATACACCGAGCACACAGACACAGACACACACGGTATGTGACACAAACACTATATATTACACATATACACCGAGCACACACATAGACACACACAGTATGTGACACAAGCACTATATATTACACATATACACCGAGCACACACACATAGACACACACGGTATGTGACACACACTATATATTACACATATACACCGAGCACACACACATAGACACACACGGTATGTGACACAAGCTCTATATATTACACATATACACCGAGCACACACACATAGACACACACAGTATGTGACACACACACTATATATTACACGTATACACCGAGCACACACACAGACACACACAGTATGTGACACACACTATATATTACACGTATACACCGAGCACACACACACATAGACACACACAGTATGTGACACACACACTATATATTACACGTATACACCGAGCACACAGACACACATGGTATGTGACAAACACTATATATTACACATATACACCGAGCACACACACATAGACACACACAGTATGTGACACAAGCACTATATATTACACATATACACCGAGCACACACACATAGACACACACGGTATGTGACACACACTATATATTACACATATACACCGAGCACACACACATAGACACACACGGTATGTGACACAAGCACTATATATTACACATATACACCGAGCACACACACATAGACACACACAGTATGTGACACAAACATTATATATTACACCTATACACCGAGCACACACACATAGACACACACGGTATGTGACACAAACACTATATATTACACGTATACACTGAGCACACACACACAGACACACACAGTATGTGACACACACTATATATTACACATATACACCGAGCACACACACATAGACACACACAGTATGTGACACACAGACTATATATTACACGTATACACCGAGCACACACACACATAGACACACACAGTATGTGACACACACACTATATATTACACGTATACACCGAGCACACACACACATAGACACACACAGTATGTGACACACACTATATATTACACGTATACACCAAGCACACACACATAGACACACACAGTATGTGACACACACAGTATGTGACACACACTATATATTACATGTATACACCGAGCACACACACAGACACACACAGTATGTGACACAAACACTATATATTACATGTATACACCGAGCTCACACACATAGACACACACATCCATTCCCATCATTGTCTGTGTCACACAGCCCGGCTCCTCCAGGGAGAGTCGCTCTTTCTTATCCTCTGACCAGGAGATGGGGATTGTGAACACAGGACTCCTTATATTGATTATAAATCACCTACAAGTGTTTAATAAAATAGGATTTACAAACTGTAGATTCAGTAAGGAGAATGTTTCCATACGATCATCTACTTAATGTCATCTTTAACAAAGATCTGCTATATTCTTCATATTATAAAAAAATACATTTGAATTGAGCCCCATCCTGGTGTCTTGTGTGGTTCTGGGGTCACTAGTGGCAATATTGATCTTAAAGGAGTTCTCCAGAATTCTAAAAACTTGATGGATTTCTTTCAAAAACAGCGCCACCCCTGTCTACAGGTTGTGTGTGATATTGCAGCTCAGCTCAACTGAAGGGAATGAGCCTATGCTGTAATACCACGTCACCTGTACACAGGGGTGGCGCTTTTATTAATCCTGGACATCCCCTTTAATACCTTGTAAGTTCTGCTTGATAACTGGCTACAAATGTAGGAATTAAGGAGGTACCCTAACTCTAATTAGAAACATCATGAACATGTGAAGATTGAAGCCTGTGGGGGGCGCTGCTGCTGCTATTACAAGGATTTTATAACTTTCACATCACTGAGCGATTTTTCGTTTTTATTTTTCCCTCCTCTTCTTCCTAGAGCCAGAACTTTTCTATTTCTCCTTCCACACAGTCGTACGAGGGCTTGTTTTTTGCGGGATGAGTTGTACTATTGAATTACATCATTCATTCTACCACAAAATGTACTGGAGAATGAGAAAAACATTCCAAATGCTATGAAATTGCAAAAAAAGTGCAATTCCACAATATTTTTTTTATTTTTTATTTATCATGTTAACTATATGGTAAAAGGGACTTCATAAGTTGATTATGTAGGTCAGAATAAGAAGATACTGAACATTGTTTTTATTTCAATCATGAAAACCCAGAAATAATACAAATAAAAGTATATTTTCGCCATTTTCTGAGACCCATGATGTTTTAATTTTTGAAGATACAGGGCTATGTGAGGGCTTACTTTTTGCACCCTGATCTGACTTTTTTACTGATACAATTTTGAGTCAGATACATTTTTGATCACCTTTTATTGCATTTTATTGTAACAATGTGCTGGCCCAAAAAACAATTCTGGCTTTTGTATTTTTCCCCCTTACACCATTTACCAATTGAATTCATTTACTTCATATATTGATAGCTTATACTCGTACAAACACAGCAATTCCAAATGTGTATTTTTACATTTTTTTCTGCTGTCTTAATGCCATTTTCAGTGCAGCTCCATTGGGGGCCCCCAAAAGAGTGGGGGCCCTGGGCAACTGCCCAGTCTGTGACCCCTTAACACTGCCCCTGCTTACAGTGAAGCACAGTGGTGGACCGGTGATGCTTACAGTAAACGATGGTGGTGGCTTAGTGATGCTTTCATTGAAGCATGGCGGTGGCTCGGTTATGCTTACAGTGTAGCATAGTGGTGGGTCATTGATGCTTATAGTGAAGCATAGTGGTGGGTCGGTGATGCTTACAGTGAAGCATGGTGGTGGCTCAGTAATGATTTTAGTGAAGCATGGTGGTGGCTCAGTGATGCTTACAGTTAAGCATGGTGGAGGTTCAATGATGCCCACAGTGAAGCATAGTGGTGACTCAGTGATGGCTACAGTGAAACATGGTGGTGGCTCGGTTATGCTTACAGTGTAGCATAGTGGTGGGCCGGTGATGCTTACAGTAAAGCAAGGTGGTGGCTCAGTGATGCTTACAGTGAATCCTGGTGTAGGCTCAGTGTTGACTACAGTGAAGCATGGTGGTGGCTCAGTGATGACTACAGTGAAGTATTATGGTGTCTCGGTTGGGCTTACAGTGAAGCATAGTGGAGGGTCAGTGATGCCCTAAGTGAAGCATGGTGGTGACTAGGTGATACTCTGGGGATTCCTTACTCCCCCTGGCATTAGAAACCCACAGCATCTGGAAGTTAAAATGGATTCAATCAAGTATCATGAAATCCTAATGTGGCGCCCCCCCTGGTCAGGCATCACAATTGGGGTACTGCACCCATAAATGAGTGTGTGGTAACCCTTGTCACAGTGGGAAGGCAGATGTCTGTGGGAGGCTCCCATCCCAGCACTCCCATACACCCACCTAGACACATGGTTTGGGCCCATACCCTAATGGCCACTTTACACGCGGCTACATTTCTAGCTTATCCACAGGTAACTTACTGGTTGCAGTGAAATCATGGAGACAAGGTTCTATCTTGTTGCTGTGTACAAATGGAATATTGTCTCCATGATTTCACTGCAGCCAGTAAGTTACCTGTGGATAAGCTAGAAATGTAGCCGCGTGTAAAGTGGCCATGAGTTAGGGGAGGAGGGAGCACACACAGTGAGTTTAAGTCGGCACTGAGGGAAGATGGAGAACGGGTGAGCCTCCGAGAGAGAAAAGGAGACTTCCAAAGAGGGGGCCTGGAGAGAGAGAACAGGCAGCCCAGACAGAAGGAGGGGACCCCCCCCGAGCGTCCACACTCAGGGAGGGAACCCTGGTTCACTTTACCGGAGTCCAACCCCTGATCCGAGAACACCGGAGGTCGTGGGTCTGTTTACAGGCCCCGACACCCAGTCTGGCGGGATTAGTGACACCAGGATAACTCACCGGGGTCAAGTCCCAGAACAGGAAAGAGAGAGAGGAAGCTGGGATCTTCAGAGCACCTCAATGGGCCTGGTATTATGCGAGCTACCCCAGGACAGGCACCAGCAGCAGGACACAGGTTAGATCCAGGAAGGGATACCACAGGAGATTTCCAGAAACTCTGCAGCCCACTGTGACTACCCGACGGGCTAAAGACTGTTTGCCGCTGTGAACTGTACCACCATCTGCATTGTTCCAGTAAAGTACCCGGGTAGAGTGACTGAGTCTGCATGTATCTGTTTCTCTGCTATACCGCGCTCTGCTCACCTTCCTCATCAGCATCTCCATCACCACCGATGCATCCCTGCCCCGGATAGTCAGCTCCACCTGCAGGGAGCTGCACCATCTTAGCCGCTATACCACCACCCTTCGGAGGTCTGAAGCGGCGCTGGTGCTCAATCAACAGAAGCTGCGGGTGGCTTCACGTGAAATTTATGAACTTTATTATCCACATTACAATCATCACCTTTTTTTAAAGTAGACCACCAGGGCCACGGGTCTGGGCCGGCCACCAGTGACAACCCCACAGCAGCAGAGGGCCCAGACACCCGAGTCCCCATACCCTGGGCGAGTCACTAACGTGAGCTGATGCTTGAGAATCATTACACCTTCCCACAGAACAATGATCCCAGCTATACCTCACAGTGCACCAAGGCTTGGCTTCAAAGTCAACGGAGATTCTGGGGTCGTGTGACTAGAGCTCCATAGAAAATCTTTATTGGGATGTGAATAAGGAGGTTGCAACAAACTCAAAAACATTAGTGACCTTGAGTAATGGGCTCATATTCCTCAGGAACGTGTCTGACTAAGTGTCACATTTACAGTAGATCGCAACAGCCGTGAAAGGGTGAATAATGAGGAGACTGCAGCAGTCAGTAAATGTGGCATTTTGTACAGAATTAGGAGAAGTGGCTTATATCAGTTGTGCTCGGATAGTTACATTGGTCTAGGCTCATTGTAAACAGCAGAAAGTTTGTACAAAATATTAACTAATACCTCATTTTTTCATCTTTGCAGGATGCAGTCAGAAGTAGTGCGTCGGGTGCACCAATGCGCTACAGGCCGGCATGGTGCACTACACGTACATGTGACTGGCGCCCTATGCAGGTCTTTTCCGTGTGCATTTAGATTAGTGAGCAGCCATCCCCACAGCTTTAAGGGTGCAGATTTTATTAAAGGGGATGTCCAGCATTAATAAAACTTTACTGAATTCTTTCAAAAACAGCGCCACCCCTATCTACAGGTTCCCTGTGGTATTACAGCCTAGGCCCTTTCACCTAAATGGTGCGGAGATGCAATATCACACACAACCTGTAGACAGGGGTGGCGTTGTTTGTGAAGGAAATCAGCCATGGTTGCAGAATTCTGGACAACCCCTTTAATCAAAGATAACCTATACCGGTAATTTTTGAACAACTAACTTTTATTCTGCAGTGTGGGATATGCTGCTGATAGGAATAGTCTCTACCCCCGGACCGCTCCAGCTTTGGTGGTTCTTAATCACAAATCTATGAGAGTGATTGTCAAGAGCTCAAGGAAATGCCACTGCAAACCAATTTAGTTACAAACTTGTAAAAAAAATAAAATAAAATAATAAAAATAAAATAATTTATGTTGTAAAAATAAAACCCGATCAACAATAGCTCTTGGAAGACAGGAAAAAAAAATCGTCCGGGGGGAAAGGGGTTAATACTCTGGCTGATTAGTATATACATATGGACAATCTTTGAATGGTAAAATACGGTTGGTAACAGCACCACCAAGTGTTCACTTAAGGAACTACATGTATTATTCCATTGACATCTATAGGAATATTACGGAGTAGTAGTTTTTCTTATGAATTTTGAAGCAGAATCTACATTAGTCTGTGTGCACACATCACATATTTGCTGGCAGCAGCATACACCCACAGTCTTCTGTGTCCCCCAGTGAAGCAATAGAGAAACAAACCCTCACATAGCTCCATTGGTTCCCTAAAAAAAATGCCACCGGACAACCCTAACCCCAACACTGTGGGCCTTTTCCTTTTTTCCTTTTGGGCATTTTTCTGGTGACCAGCTCCATCAGCATAAAAAAAAAAATATGCTACAGGTCTCTGAAAATAGAGACACAAACCATTAGATTTAAAAACGTTACAAGTTTGGTATCTCCGTAACTGGAGAATCGCCAGGTCATTTTATGGCATAATGAACACCATAAAAACTTTATGGCTCTTGGAGGAGGAATAGGAAAAAAAAATTATCCACAAAGTGAAAAATCTCTCTCCAGGCCCCAGGGCATAAATGTAATATGTAAAAAATGCTTATACTCACCTCTGTGGCCCCTCAGTAAATGCAATATGTAAAAAATGCTTATACTCACCTCTGTGGCCCCTCAGTAAATGCAATATGTAAAAAATGCTTATACTCACCTCTGTGGTCCCTCAATAAATGTAAGGGTAAATTTACACGCCACCACTATCACTGGCAACCAGTATCAACCGTACATGCACGCGCACGTTTTTAACGGTTGCCAACAATCGCCGATGCCGCATGTACACGCCGCCATTGCGTTGTCAACTCAAAGTATCGTGGTTCCCCGGAAGTTCCTACAGATCCTGCGGATAACTTGCTGTTGAATCACATCGCCGCTTCACAGGCCGCTATCCACAAAGGAATATGGGGGTACATCTTTAGCGCCGCAAGAACATAGGCGTGACAGAGTTGTGTATTCCGTGACGCTAACACGCTGATTGGACAACGCAATAGTGTCATGATTGGCCAGCCTGCGCAGGAAGGCTGGCTAATACATGACGCCATTGCAATTGTGTAGTGTGAATGGACAGCTCTTTAAATATGGCGCCTTGTGAAGGGACAGCCAATGGTAACACAGTAGTCCCCCCACCAATGATCGCTGATGGGGCACGGTATACATGAGGCTGTGGCACGCCCCTGGGAATTCACTAGGCGACCCTGATTCCATCCCCGTCCCTCATTTTCACGCCACTACCATGGCAATTCTCCCTTTGTGTTGCCTTGGATTTTAGAACACGGCTCGGAAACAGCTACCCGAAGCAACTGCGAGGAACCCGATCACTTTCCCAAATTACACGCCGCCACTTTGTAGCAATTTCAACGCAACAGTCACAAAAATCCCGATTGGCAGGCAGTTGCTACCCACGTAGTGGCGGCATGTAAAGGTACCCTAATATGTAAAAAATGCTTATACTCACCTCTGTTGCTGCTGTTACCAGACCTCACTGGGTGTGAGAATTCCCACCTCCTTTTTCCGGGTATGATGCGCCGGCCGAATGTCACTTCCAGTCCGGTGCATTGTGGGTGAGCGGGCCGGACGTCATGTCCGGTCCGGTGCATTGTGGGCAAGACGTCATTTCCGGTCCTGCATATTGCATGGTCTAGTGGGTAAAAACATCGCCGGCTTAGTCATGTTAACTGAGCATGCTCTGAAGGCAGCGATATGGCCACAGAGTACCGAGTGATGCTGGATGAATGTGAACTGGGATAACTTTTCACACGGCAGTCGGCACCCGGAGCCCCGCTGTGAAGTGAGCGCTTTGTGTGCTCCAGTGTCACTCTGTCTGCTCATCTCTGGCAGCAGACATATTTGTCTGATGGCAAAGATGTAGCAGAGCTGGATCACGTCGGAGCACGTATTTTCTTTTTTAAATAAAGATTGAGTCCCTAAATGTGTGTTTTTTTTAAATTAAAAATAAAACCCAAAAGTGTTTTTTGCTGTTTACTAGAAATTCATGGTAGCCATGTTTAATTTGGCAAGACGCCATGAATTTCGGGCTTAGTACCAGCTGATAATACAAAGCTGGTACTATCCCCATGATTACCCAGCGTGCCACCCCCCACCAGGGCCGCTGGAAGAGCCATGTAGAGCACCTGGAAATGGTGCTACAATGAATACACCATTTTCAGGTGCGGTTGCGGGCTTCAGCGTTGGGGGCCCAGAATGCTTGGGTCTTACCACGCTAAGAATCCCAGCCCCCAGCTGCCCGATTTTACCTGGCTGTCGAACAAAATATGGCGGAAGACCACACATTTTTTAAAATTATTTATTTAAATAATTAAAAAAATAAAGAGAATTTTGTTTACGTACCGTAAATTCTTTTTTCTTTAATCATCAATGGGAGACCCAGACAATGGGGTTTAGGGCACTGCCCTCCGGAGGTCACACTAGGTACTACAAGTTTGTAGACACCGCCTCCTCCGCTTATAAACCCCTACCGCAGGGAACATCCTCAGTTTGGTCCATAAGCTGCGAGGAGGAAATAAACCACACCCGAAACATCGGGACGAATGCCGTGCACAGACGGTTCGACAACCCGGCAAACACTGTCTCAACAGAGAACAGAACAAATGCAAAACATGCAACGGAACAACTGGGTGGGTGCTGGGTCTCCCATTGATGATTAAAGAAAAAAGAATTTACGGTACGTAAACAAAATTCTCTTTTTTCTGGTCATCATAATGGGAGACCCAGACAATGGGGATGTCCTAAAGCAATACCCCAGGGCGGGAAGAGTTCCTCAACAAGACGGATAACACATGGTTCCCTTTAAAGGTGGGCAACCGCCGCCTGGAGAACCCGCCTGCCCAAACTTGCATCCGCAGAGGCATGGGCATGCACCATATAGTGCTTAGAGAAAGTGTGCAGGCTAGACCAAGTGGCCGCCTGACACACCTGTAGAGCAGACGCTCGATGTCGCAAGGCCCAGGAGGCACCTACAGCTCTGGTAGAGTGAGCCTTCAATCCCACCGGGAGAGGCAAACCAGAGGCCCGGTAAGCCTCTTGAATGGAAGCCTTAATCCATCTGGCCAATGTCGACTTTAATGCCGCGGACCCCTTACAGCGACCTGTCGTAAGAACAAATAAGGAATCCGAACTCCTAAAGGAGGCGGTCCTGGATACATAAATGCGTACCGCTCTCACAAGATCCAGAGTATGGAGGTCGCGTTCAACCTGATGAACGGGAGCAGGGCAAAATGATGGGAGAACAATCTCCTGGTTCAGGTGAAAAGTTGAAACCACCTTCGGCAAGAATTCTGGCCGAGGACGCAACACCACCTTGTCTTGATGAACCACCAGAAAGGGCGACTTGCACGAAAGTGCAGCCAATTCTGAGACCCTTCTCAGAGACGTGATTGCCACCAGAAAGGCCACTTTCTGAGACAGGCGAGATAGAGAAACATCTCTCAGCGGCTCAAACGGTGGTCTCTGTAATGCCGCCAGGACCATGTTGAGGTCCCAAGGGTCCAGAGGTCTCTTGTAGGGCGGAACCATCCGTGACACCCCCTGCAGAAATTGACGGACCTTCGGGAGGAGCGCCAATCGCCTGTCAAACAGCACTGAAAGTGCTGAGACTTGACCTTTCAAGGAGCCAAGGGATAATCCTAATTCCAAGCCCGACTGTAGGAAAGCCAACAACGTCGGGATGGACAAGGGCCACGGAGACCGTCCACCAGAGGCACACCAAGTAAAAAAGATTTTCCACGTCCTGTGGTACATCTTCCTTGAGACTGGCTTCCTAGCCCGATTCATAGTGGCAACCACCGTAGGGGAAAAACCCCTGGATGTCAGCAGCCAGGCCTCAAGAGCCATGCAGTCAATCTGAGGGCCTTGGAATTGAGGTGGAAGAATGGGCCTTGCGCGAGTAAATCTGCGCGGTCTGGAAGAGCCCACCTGTGTCCTCCTGACAGTTGCCACAGATCCGGATACCAGGACCTCCTGGGCCAATCTGGAGCCACTAGAATGGCGACCCTGCACTCCGACCTGATTTTCCACAGCACCCTGGGGATCAGAGCCAGAGGCGGGAACACATACGGCAGATGAAATCTGGACCAAGTCAGGACCAGAGCATCCGCTCCCAGAGATTGGGGATCCCATGACCTCGCCATGTATTGCGGTACCTGATGATTCAGCCGTGAGGCCATCAGATCCACGTCCGGAGTGCCCCATCTGCTGCAGATGTCCCGGAAGACGTCCGGATGAAGAGACCACTCTCCGGCGTCCATCCCCTGCCGGCTCAGATAGTCGGCCTCCCAGTTTTCGACCCCTGGGATGTGAACTGCGGAGATCAGGCAGTTGTTGTCCTCCGCCCAGGATAGGATGCGGTGGACTTCGGCCAGAGCCTCTGCACTCCTGGTTCCTCCCTGATGATTTATATAAGCGACGGCCGTCGCATTGTCGGACTGAACCCGAATGGGTTGTCCTGAGAGGAATCTCTGAAACGCCAGGAGTGCCAGATAAACCGCCTTGATCTCCAGCACGTTGATCTGCAACGCCGACTCCGACCGAGTCCAGAGGCCTTGGGCCCTGTGGTGTAAGAACACCGCTCCCCAGCCCTTCAGACTGGCGTCGGTGGTCACCACTAACCATGACGGTTTGATGAAGGACCGGCCCCGAGACAAGTGGTGTGTCTGTAACCACCACTGCAGGGAATCTCTGGTCGGTTGGGAAAGGGTCACCAGCCGATTCAGAGAAATCGACCTTTTGTCCCACCTGCGGAGAATCTCCAGCTGGAGAGGACGGAGGCGAAATTGTGCAAAAGGCACCGCCTCTATTGCTGCCACCATGCGTCCCACCAGCATCATCAACACCCGTAGGGATGATTGTGGTGACAGGAGGACTGCTTGCACTCCTGATTGGATCGCCATCTGCTTGACTCGTGGCAGAGACACCAGGGCTGAGGCTGTGTTGAAGTCCATGCCCAAATATGTCAAAGACTGGGTCGGAACTAGCGTTGACTTCTGAATATTGAGGAGCCAACCGAACTGTTCCAGAGACCGCATGGTCACATCCAGGCTCTCTTGACAAAGGTGTTCTGATGGCGCCCTGACCAGTAGGTCGTCTAAATAGGGAATGACGGCATGTCCCTGCACGTGCAGGAGAGCCATCATAGAGGCCATCACCTTTGTGAACACCCGCGGTGCCGAGGCCAACCCGAACGTCAGCGCCACAAATTGGAAGTGTTCTTCCCCCACTGCGAATCTCAGCCAGCGCTGATGAGCTGGTGCAATGGGCACATGAAGGTAAGCGTCTCTGATATCTATGGACGCCAGGAAGTCTCCCTGTGATACAGCCGCGATCACGGAGCGCAGTGATTCCATGCGGAACTTCCGAACCAACACGTGATGGTTGAACAACTTCAGGTCCAGTACCGGGCGGAAGGATCCGTCCTTCTTCGGGACGATAAAGAGGTTGGAGTAAAAACCCCTGAACCTCTCTCCGGAAGGCACCGGTATCACCACTCCGTCTCTGCGGAGACCCTCCAACACCAGGTAAAAAGCCTGAGCCTTTTCTGGCGATGGGACCGACCGATGGAATCGGGATATCGGTTTTGACGTCAGCTCTATCCTGTAACCTCGCGAGACCACGTCTCGAACCCACTGATCTTGAACGTGAAGTAGCCATTTGTCCTGAAAGCGAGACAAGCGGCCCCCCACCTGTGGGGAGGTAGGAAGGGAGAGCGAGTCATGCAGAGGCGGGTTTGGGGGCGGCAGCTGCCGCCCCCGCCGGCTTCTTTGGACGACTCTTAGAGCGCCACTGAGAAGCGGGCTTTCCCCCTCGGTCCGTGCGAGCGGACGGTGCTGATGACTGCGAGCTGGAACGAAAGGACCACTGTTTTGGGTTCCTTTTAACGGTATACCGTGGCTTAGGCTTATTCTGCGGTATCTTGGACTCAGCAGAATCCTTTATCAGCTTGTCCAGTTCGGTGCCAAAAAGCCTGTCACCAGCGAACGGAAGATTCTGCAAAATCTTCTTGGATGTGGTATCTGAGTCCCAAAGACGCAGCCACAACAATCTGCGGATCGCTATAGCATTGGCCGAAGCCACAGCTGAGCGAGTGGCAGTTTCCAGAGTCGCCGTCCTGGCGTAGTCCGCATAGGCCCTTGCCCTCTCGGTAAGTGCCAGGACCTCTGGACTGGATCTTGCCAGGTCAGAGATACCATCCAAGCACGTAGTAATCGCTTGCAAGGTCCAGACCGTGGCAAAATTAGGGGCAAAGGAAGACCCCACAGCCTCATAGGAAGACTTGGCGAGTTGCTCAACCTGTCTATCCGTCGCATCCTTCAGCGAG
>JARQOC010000005.1:39415101-39427153 GCA_033576535.1 Allobates femoralis
CCCCCAACTCTACACAACCAAGTATCACCCAAACTCAACATGCACAAGCGGATATTTTATTTCATTTTTTTTTTTTGTAATTACTGACAGGGTAAATGTTATTATATAATACGGTTCTGTGCTGCCACTAAATGCTTCCTAAAATAAAAAAGTAAATAAATAAAAAAAAAAAAAATACAGTGAACATAAAAATGAAATAACAAAAAATAAAATGAAGCAACAAACCAATACCGGTATAATGGAATAAAAATAAAATAAAACAAAAAAAATAAAAAATGAAGTAAAAAAATAAAATAAAATGAAAAAATAAAATGAAATAAAAACATAATATAACAACATACAAATAAAATACATTAAATGAAATAAAAATAAAATTAAATAAAATAAATTAAAACAGAAAAAGTTTCTATGTTTCACCCTCACTTGCTGTTGATCAGACTTATTATTGGGGAATATATTGGGATTATTATTCTATACACTGCCCTATCAACAGGGTTTTTTTTTTACTATTACTGGTATCTGACAGTCGGGAAGTTACACAAGGTCCAATAAGTGATTTTGCATTGCAGTGTAGTTTGGATTGTCTTTTCTACCAGTATCCTCAAGGTATTAATACAGGAAATTTTTTTTTATTATTATATAAAATTATTATATATTGCCAGTGCAGTTTATTACTATACCAAAACATGTTTCACATCCTCAAAAAAAAAAAAAATTAAATAAAAATTAATAAAATAAATAAATATGCATGTTTTAACATTTTTTATTTTGGGAAGGGTTGTATCTTTGCAACCACATTTGAAATAAAAGAGGAAGCCTGTCCCCGGCTCGATAGCGCCCTGTAACCTGTGTAGTATCTGTTCCCATCCTTCCTGTTCATCTAGATTGTTTTCCTGCTCTGCAGCAATAAATGGAGAAGGGGTGAGAGAGGAAAATCTTCACTAAAAAAAGGAGCGTTACTGTATTCTAGTCTGTGCTTGGATTAAACCCTGGGCCGCTGCGTCACCCGCTGGGATGATTGCTTGGCTTTCATTGAGTTTTACATGATTACTTTTTTCTTCTATTGGATCACCATGGCTCAAGGTTTACAGTTTTATCTTTCTGCACTGTTCTGCCCAGCAAAAAGCTAAAGAAGCCCGAGTGTGAACAGAGCGTTTTGCTGCCTCGTCGCCAACACGTTTCCCCTTCCTCCAATACACGTGTGCTCAGTTCAGCTGACATGTACCAGGACTATAGTCAGTACATCCAAAAATACTGTTTTCTTTAAGGTGTATGGACTTAAGGTGGTCCAACTTGGCTTTTTTTTAAATCACTTAAATGCATGTATTAAGAGCAAAAATACATTTTTGCAAATGGGTTTCATTAACGATTTTGCTTTTTATATGCTTTGTATTGCACGGCTGCAGAAGGAGTTTACTGAGAATCCATCAGGGAGCTCAATCTGACAGAAGAGTCTTTTCCTAATGGGTACTTCACACACAGATATCTGTGACCAACTTCTGAACAGATCTCTGGTTGCAGTGAAATCATGGACACATTGTTACATTTGTACACAGCACAAAGTGGAACAATGTGTCCATGATTTCACTGCAACCAGAGATCTGTTCAGTAGTTGGTCACAGATATCTGTGTGTGTAACGTGACCTTTACAGGAGAGTCTTTTTCTAACGGGTACTTCACACACAGCATATCGCTTATCGCTGCAACATCACAGGTTTTGATATCGCCAGCGATCTCGCTCTGTGTGGCACATAGCAGCAATCAGGCCCCGCTGTGAGATCGCCGATCATTACAAATCGTTCTGGACCATTTTTTGGTTGTTGCGCTCCCGCCAGGCAGCATGCATCGCTGTGTTTGACCAACGATCTCAATACTACGCCCGAGAGTGACAGGGTCCCAACGACCGCCGCATTGTTCTGTATCGTTGCTGTGTCTCTGGTGAGATCTGACTGTTTGACATCTCATGTAGCGACACACCAGAGATCCTGGCCAGGTCAAATCGTGGTCGTGATCGCTGGAATGTTGCAGCGTGTAAAACGGCCTTAAGCTCCCGTCACACACAACAACGCACCAGCGATCCCCGACAACAATAACGATCCTGTAGGGATCGTTGGTGCATCGTTACCTGGTTGCTGGGGAGCTGTCACATGCCAAGAAAAGGTTTATAAAATGGTTTCTTTTTATAAGTATAAAGTAAAACAGAAGAATACAAAGTTTCAGGAATGAGGATTCCCACACCGGCCCCTTCCCCCATGGCTCCGCCACATTCAGCCATTTGTCTGTCCTCTGATGTGTTAATTAGTAGCAAGACTCGTTAGCACTATAAAGCTAGTGTTAGGTGAAGTCTGAAGGGCCCATTTTCTAAAAGAAGCCGCCCCCCCACCCCCACGGAAGTCAAGTGTTCATCCATTGAAGGACACTCAGAACAACTGACAAAACGTCTCCCAGACCCAAAGTCAAAGAGTCAATAACTCCGAGAACAACAACCACAGGCGGGCGGCCATTAATGATCCCTGAGTATCATGGGTTTCTGTTCTAGAAATTGGTTTTATTTATTGTAAAATTAAAAATAAAACCATCTGCGGCGCCCCGTCATTTTTTTGCCATTCTTCCTCTGTCTTCTGCAGCGAGATATCAAAGACGTCTTACAATCCCCCTGTGCTCCATACGGGAACGAGGCCTCACATCTCATCTTACAAGAAGCTGCAGACACCGAATCCCAACTGACGATAGGCCGAGAGATCCGGAAATCAGAACCGTCACCAGATTCCCTGCACCAAACCAACACAAGAGGGATCTGCCTCTTCACCCCCGCCAATCTTACCCTCCCCTGCTTCCAAGAACCATATTTTTTATTTATCAATCATTATAGACATGTGAGGCTTGGTTTGTTGCGGGACGAGTTGTACTTTTTGAATTAAATCATTTATTTTGTACAGGAAAATGGGAACAAAATTCTAAGTGCGGTGAAATGGTAAAAAAAAAGTGCAATTCCACAATGTTTTTTTTTTTTTATTCACTATATGGTAACACTGACGTGTCGGTATGATGCCTTGGGTCAGTACTATATGGTAACACTGACGTGTCGGTATGATGTCTGGGGTCAGTACTATATGGTAAACTGACGTGTCGGTATGATGCCTGGGTCAGTACTATATGGTAACACTGACATGTCGGTATGATGTCTGGGGTCAGTACTATATGGTAACACTGACGTGTCGGTATGATGTCTGGGGTCAGTACTATATGGTAACACTGACATGTCGGTATGATGTCTGGGTCAGTACTATATGGTAACTCTGACATGTCGGTATGATGCCTTGGGTCAGTACTATATGGTAACACTGACGTGTCGGTATGATGTCTGGGGTCAGTACCATATGGTAACACTGACATGTCGGTATGATGTCTGGGGTCAGTACTATATGGTAACACTGACGTGTCGGTATGATGCCTTGGGTCAGTACTATATGGTAACACTGACGTGTCGGTATGATGCCTTGGGTCAGCACTATATGGTAACACTGACGTGTCGGTATGATGTCTGGGGTCAGCACTATATGGTAACACTGACGTGTCGGTATGATGTCTGGGGTCAGTACTATAAGGTAACACTGACATGTCGGTATGATGTCTGGGGTCACAGACAAAAAAAACTCACCAAAATTTGCCATGTAAATACCCATTGCACTTAGCAGCGGCTGCCAGCTCCTCTGGAGGCAACACAGGTGTCTGTATGCCGGTACTCAATCACCTGCAACCCACAGTGGGGGCGGTTGTGGCACCAGCGTCCGGCCATGCTGTCAGGGAGGTGACTGGTGGCATTTAAAGACACGAGGTTACCAAGGGCTCTGCCATTCACGGTGCATGCAAGGCATAGTGTCAGAGCAGCCTATTGGTCACGCCCTTCTATTAGATCAGGCGGGCTGTTCCGCACTGATTACATGCCTCACACAATGACAGACGCCCCCCAGAGGGCTCAGCCTCAAACTGCAGATGAAAAAATGCAATAAAACACTAAAGATGAAAAATGTGAGGTGTTTGTTGGTATTTTGGCCAAAAAACGTAAGCTGGTAACCCACGGTCAAGGGCCCTCACGCTTTACCAGTCCTAACCACATGCCTTTTGAGACATGTACAATTTAATTTAGATTGCAGTTTGAGGCTGAGCCCTCTGGGGGGCGTCTGTCATTGTGTGAGGCATGTAATCAGTGCGGAACAGCCCGCCTGATCTAATAGAAGGGCGTGACCAATAGGCTGCTCTGACACTATGCCTTGCATGCACCGTGAATGGCAGAGCCCTTGGTAACCTCGTGTCTTTAAATGCCACCAGTCACCTCCCTGACAGCATGGCCGGACGCTGGTGCCACAACCGACCCCACTGTGGGTTGCAGGTGATTGAGTACCGGCATACAGACACCTGTGTTGCCTCCAGAGGAGCTGGCAGCCGCTGCTAAGTGCAATGGGTATTTACCTGGCAAATTTTGGTGAGTTTTTTTTGTCTATGATGTCTGGGGTCAGTACTATATGGTAACACTGACGTGTCGGTATGATGTCTGGGGTCAGTACTATATGGTAACACTGACGTGTAGGTATGATGTCTCAGGTCAGTACTATATGGTAACACTGACATGTCAGTATGATGCCTTGGGTCAGTACTATATGGTAACACTGATGTGTCGGTATGATGTCTGGGGTCAGTACTATATGGTAACACTGAGGTGTCGGTATGATGTCTGTGGTCAGTACTATATAGTAACACTGACGTGTCGGTATGATGTCTGGGGTCAGTACTATATGGTAACACTGACATGTCGGTATGATGTCTCGGGTCAGTACTATATGGTAACACTGACATGTCGGTATGATGTCTCGGGTCAGTACTATATGGTAACACTGACGTGTCGGTATGATGTCTGGGGTCAGTACTATATGGTAACACTGACGTGTCGGTATGATGTCTGGGGTCAGTACTATATGGTAACACTGACGTGTCGGTATGATGTCTGGGGTCAGTACTATATGGTAACACTGACGTGTCAGTGTAATGCCTCGGGTCGGTACGAGTTCGTAGATACCAAACATGTTACTTTTATCCAAGGGGTGAAAAAAAAAAAAAAAAAACTCATTTAATGTTGCGGCGACCAAAAAATCCCCATAATGTGTGTTTAAACTTTATTTCCATTATGCAGTTTACAGATCTGATTAATTGATTTTATCTTTTCATAGATCGGACATTTCTGAATGCGGTCATACCAAATATGTTTATTTTTTTTACAGTTTTATTTTCAATGGGGCAAAAGGGGGTGATTGGAAATGTTTGTTTTTTTTCAAACTTTTTTTGAACTGTCGTTATTTTACACTGCCACCTAGGACACCTCAGCACTGCATAGTGCTGTCACTTGTGTTATGTGGAGAATTGCTTCACCGTCCCTCTGTACAGCACAAATGATCATATTCTGCCGGTGATGTCACTCAGACATCGCCGGCAGGAAGTGATTCACAACCTCATTCGGGTTGATCAGCTGACCCTGCATTGTTATGGCAATGATTCGAGGCCCCGTGATCGCTTCAAAGAACAGCGAGATCCCCACGGCGGTACTTTGGATCGCTTAGTTAGTGAATGACAGTGTGATTAGCAAATCCCTCCAATTAGAAATGTAGTATAGTTATCCTGATTAGCAGTCACTGACCTTGTGTGCAGGACATTGCAGTTTAGGTAGCTGTTGTTATGACCAGCAGCACCTGTCACTGTGTTAGTGGATACCTAAGCTGCTGTAATGCGATGCACATGAGGTGACAGCTAAAAACTTATCGGGGGTTGTCAATTCCGTAAGTAAACAGTGAGGGGGTTGAGGCAAAGGTGGCAGTGGAACTGGCTCCCAGGAGGCAGGGCAGCTGCTGCAGGAAACAGCTGATGGCGGCGTCGCCTCATGTGACCGGTCATGTGACTCAACCTGTCACATGGCCAGCATCTGATTGGAGGAAATCCACAGGTCCGTATACCGCCCGGAAAGAAGACATCACCGGTCACTGTGGGCTCGTTGGAGGGCAAGAAACGGTGTCTGTCTTTCTATGCGGGCGCCCGTCTTCCTGTGCATGCCCCCTTATTTGTGCTGCGTTTGTACGTGCACAAACGTAATAGGTTTGTGCTGCTTTGGCTGCGTTTGTGTACATACAAATGCAGCACAAAAAATAAGCACAGTGGGCACATAGCCCAAGATGAATCCCCATTTTTACATAAAACATTTTTTCACCTCTATATTTGGGGTGAGTCTTATAGTCCAAAAAATACGATTGTTGTAGTCAGATCTTGACTTCCCATATAATATGATATTCAGACCAACTGAAATTCACTGAAGACCAAAAGGAAAACTAAATCCAGCACAAAAAGTATAACCGAGGACAGAACGCGAGGTGTGAACGCAGTCGTCATTCATAAATAGCAGAATTTCCGATTTGATTATTTTCTTAAATTTGAAAATTAGAACGTTTCGGATCATCAGATGTCAGAATGAAGGGCCGCAAAAAATGTGAAATATTAGACACTCGAAATCACGTCGTCCGCGCCTCCGAATCCTCGTCAGAGAGACATCCCGCCTACATGGACGCTCACAGCAAGATACAATTCCACCTATTCCTGCAATCAGCCTTTAAATTTAGACTCTCAGCCCAATTCCCACAAAGACCAGATTGCAGAGGCAACTAGTTTTAGGCTGAGAAAATGTGTCACCCCAGGGGTTAATGTGTCACAGTAACAACACCAGGGTTAATTCCCCCACACAAACACTGAACACTACACTAGTGCCTCTAGGCCAGAACGGGGAGCTAAAGCAGCTCCTCTATATATTCTGGTGTAGAGAGGAAGTGAGTAGTTCAGTTCCTGGGAGAACTGAGGACTGTGTCGGTCACAGTTTCGGATCCGGTCTCTGCGCTCCTCCGGGGTGAGTTATAGGGTAACTCAGTCTCCCAGATGTGTTCTTCTATTCTCTAAACTCCTCTCCTCAGACCTGGCTAGGCCTGAAATTGAGCAGCGGACTGTGGGGAAGCCTAAGAAAGCTCCTTTACACCACAGTCCTTCTTCCTCAGTTCTCCCAGGAACTGAACTACTCACTTCCTCTCTACACCAGAATATATAGAGGAGCTGCTTTAGCTCCCCCTTCTGGCCTAAAGGCACTGGTGTAGTGTTCAGTGTTGTGTGGGGGAATTAACCCTGGTGTTTTTACTGTGGCACATTAACCCCTGGGGTGCCACAAATACGACTCCAGAAAATGACTAAGGCCGGCTTCACACCACATGTTTTGTAGTGTCAGGTTCTGTCCGGATTGAACCGGACACAACCTGATCTGGTTTTGGCCCCACGTGTCCCTATGGCGCCAGATTGGTCTTATTTGGTCTCCGGTTTTGTGCTTTTTCGCATGGATCCGGTTGTGTTCGTTTTTTTGCATCGGAGTCTGCATCATTTTTGTGTCCAGTGCAAAAAACAAAACAAAAATGGATCCTCCCAGATCTGTGGCAATCCAGCGCCCATAACATGGGAGTCCATGGGCGACGGATCGCCCGGGATCCGGCAAAAAAAATCGGATCGTTTCAAAGTCTTTTTAGAGAACAGCACCAGCTCTGAAATGCAGCCACGCTTATTTCAGCACCAGGGACAGCAGCAGCATTTCAGAAGCAGCACTGAAGTTCAGCACCATGGAGAGCTCCATTGTACAGACGGCTGAAATTTCAGCACCGCAGACAGCAGCAGCCACGAGCACAAATGAACCCTGCAAAAACAGGATTGGAGGGCATATTTGCCCTCAGGTTGTACTCGTCCGGCGCTGTCAGGTTCTGTCCAATGCATCCTGCAAAACACCGGACAGAAACTGACAGACAAAAACCATGGTGTGAAGCCGGTCTAACCAGTGCCCCAGCATCAACTGTGGGTTTAGTTTTTTGTTTTAATAAAAAGTGGAGTAACCATAAGATTAATGATGTACATTTACAATAAACAAATATTGTCAAAAGATGATGAAAAAGTTTAAGGGACCATGACTAGTTCTCACGTGATGGAGGTCCCACAGAAGGTTAAAACAGAGAGAATCAGCTTAGCCTTCAAACTTAGCTGCCATCACTGAGGGTATTAATGGTCGTCTGACCAATGTTCTGCTGCGCTGAATGCACTTGGGCAAATCAGCAAGATCCTCTGCTGGCAGCTCCCTGTACGATTACAAACCAATGACATCCTAGATGTGCTCGAGGGAGACAGGTCTGGAGATGCTGCAGCCATAGAAGCAGGCTTAGCCCACCCAGGCTGCTCACAATAGTACGAGCAGCATACGGCCTGTTGGTGTTGTGTTGAAAAATGGCTCCTGAGATATTTTGGAGACGTGACCAAACCACAGGTTCCATCACCGAATCAATGCAGTTTGACTCGAAGGAAGACTAGAGGGTCCGGCTACCCTTACATAATGCCACACACACACACAATCGAGGGTGACTGACCAGTGTGACGTTCCCTTGTGGAGGCCTCTTCATTGCATTGCCATAAGGAGACCGTAAGCTGAAATAGAGCTCAATCCTTTTCAGGTCTTCGGGAAGGAGTCCCTACTTGTGGATGCAATAATGGTCGAGATTGGGCTGGAGACCACCGAGACAACACCATGAAGAGTAGTCGAACCTCACACCTATCCTACTCCTGGGATAACTGTGTGGGGTGGCATAATGTACAACCAACCGGAACTTTCAATTCTTCCTTCCGGGGGCACGAACAGCTCAGCATTACATTGACTCCGTGGTGAAACCAGTAGAGTGGCCATTTTTTAAAGTGTCCCGAGAGCTATATTTCAGTACAACAATAACATGCCAATGTGAGCAGCCTGCGTGGCCTATATGTGCCACCACGGTCTCCAGACTGGGCCCCCATCCTAGGGAGCTGCCAGCACCAGATCTTGAGGATTTACCGGACCTTCCTCAGATGACCATTACTAAGCTCGAAGATCGCAGTGGAGACGAACAAGTGCCAGGATTTCTGCCTGTCACATCCCATATATTGATAAGTCTTGATATTTTTCCCATTATTTCATAATTTGCAGCAGTAAGAGGTCATTCAGTTTTTATTCCATCATTCTGTGACTTTCCTTCTTGTCCTTGCAATTTCAATGCTGAGGAGCCTATTTCAGTAAAATAACACGTACGCCATTCCTCAGTTTTTGTTAATTATTTTCAATAACAAATGTGTCTCAATTTTCATAGATATATTGCTGATCATTTTCTGATTAAAAATGTAACCCTTGTTCCCCTTCCAAAAAAACAACATGTGCACCTCCCTCTCCCCCTCCATACACCAAAAATGGTTTACCGTATATACTCGTGTATAAGCCGACCCGTGTATAAGCCGACCCCCCTACTTTTGCCCCCAAAACTTGGGAAAACCTATTGACTCGTGTATAAGCCGAGGGTGGACCCCAGCACACGTATACAGTCCCCCCCAGTGGTATACAGCAGCCTCCCCATTGGTAGTATACAGCAGCCCCAGTGGTAGTATACAGCAGCCTCCCCAGTGGTAGTATACAGCAGTCTCCCCCTGTGGTAGTATACAGCAGTCTCCCCCTGTGGTAGTATACAGCAGTCTCCCCCTGTGGTAGTATACAGCAGGCTCCCCCTGTGGTAGTATACAGCAGGCTCCCCCTGTGGCAGTATACAGCAGGCTCCCCCTGTGGCAGTATACAGCAGGCTCCCCCTGTGGCAGTATACAGCAGGCTCCCCCTGTGGCAGTATACAGCAGGCTCCCCCTGTGGCAGTATACAGCAGGCTCCCCCTGTGGCAGTATACAGCAGGCTCCCCCTGTGGCAGTATACAGCAGTCTCCCCCTGTGGCAGTATACAGCAGGCTCCCCCTGTGGCAGTATACAGCAGGCTCCCCCTGTGGCAGTATACAGCAGGCTCCCCCTGTGGCAGTATACAGCAGGCTCCCCCTGTGGCAGTATACAGCAGGCTCCCCCTGTGGCAGTATACAGCAGGCTCCCCCTGTGGCAGTATACAGCAGGCTCCCCCTGTGGCAGTATACAGCAGTGCCCCCCCCTGTGCTATATACAGCCCCCCCCATCCCCGTTGCTGCCGCACACCTGCAAAATGAAGATCTTTCATACTTATCCTCCTGCTGCCGCCGCGCGCATCCCCCGCTCTCCTTCTTGCTTGCACCCGGCGTCCATCCATATGACCGCGCACAAGTAATGACGTCATTACTTGTGCGTGGTCACGTGGATGGACGCCGGGTGCAACCAAGAAGGAGAGCGGGGGATGCGCGCGGCGACAGCAGGAGGATAAGTATGAAAGATCTTCATTTTACAGGTGTGCGGCAGCAACGGGGATGGGGGGGGCTGTATATAGCACAGGGGGGGGGCACTGCTGTATACTGCCACAGGGGGGGGGGGGCGGAGGAGCGCTGACAGTGCAATGTAATATGGACGGCTCCCCCTGCCGCTGATGGACAGGGGGATGCAGTGCATATTGCATTGCACTAATGAGCGGGGGCACGTGACTGCCCGCTCAGTGTACAGCCTCCCCACCTCCTTCAGCCCCCGGACACCGGCCCCACACACTGACAGCCGTCACTGACTCGTGTATAAGCCGAGGGGGGCACTTTTCAGCACAATTTCTGTGCTGAAAAACTCGGCTTATACACGAGTATATACGGTATATTAAATGTTTATTTTTACATTAGTCTTTCATATTCATTTTACAGCCATTTCTGAGGGTTTCCAGTATTAATGACTATTTTTATTCACTATAAAATGTTTTTCTGTAGGTATTTTTGATTTTACATGATTTCCATGTTGTCTCGATTTTCACCGATTGTTTTCAGACGGATTATGGATGATGGTGCCTATGTGGAGTTTTTTTTTTTTTACACTGCGTATTGGGTTCAGCGTTTTTTGCATTTTTTTATACATACATATGTGCAGCTTCTGAAATAGACCCGGTGCTCACACTGCATATTTGGTGCAAAAGATTCTGCAACATATACGAATCATCGTGAAGTCAGCAAAGTCTATGGCATGTCACTTATCCCCTTCCCAACCCTTGACATAATACAACGTCAAGGGTCGGGTCCCGGTGGTTGATGTGAGCTCCGATGCGGCACTCACAATAAAGACCTGACATCTCAGCTGATATGTCAGACTTCCAGTACCGATCGGATCCAGGATCCGATCGGTGCTGTTAATCCCTTGGATCCCACTGTCATTCACAGACAGCGGGATCCAAAACTGCCGCAGAGGGGATCGTGCTGTTCCCCGCCTGCACCGGAAATCGTGCAATATCGCAAGATCTCCGGTGCTCAAGTGATAACCTGAGTTCTTGTCGGGACCCCAGAAGCCATCACTAATCGCTTCCTGTGAGTGGTTGGCAAGTGCTGCCAACCAATCACAGTGCCCATTTGTGACAGGTACCGATGTGCTGCAGCTCATTGGGAACTGCCACAAGCGATCGGACTGTGCAGCAGAGTGCCTCCCTATAGGAGGGGGGGGGGGGGGGAGAAGTATAAAATGAAGAGTGAATTAAAGTTTTTAAAAACATGGAAAAAAAAAAAACAAAGTCCAAATCACCCCCCTTTTCCACCATTCAAAATAAAAGTATTAAAACAATTTAAAAAAAATAAACATATTTGGTATCGCTGCATTCAGAAATGGCCGATATATCAAGATATAAAATCAATTAATGAGAGCCGTAAACTGCGTGACGGGAAAAAAGGTCCAAACGCCGAAATTAAGTTTTTTTGGTCCTGCAACATTGTTATAAACTGCAATAAAGGGCGATCACAGCATCACATCTACCCAATAATAGTATCATTAGAACCCTGAGCTCAAGACACAAAAAAATAAGCCGTCACACAGCCCCATATCCCAAAGAATGAGGACACTACGGGTTGCAGAACATGGCGCAAAGAGAGCGTCTTTTTTCAAAACTTCTGAATTCTTTCACCCCTTAGATACCAGTAAAGGCATACATGTTGGGTATCTACGAACTCGTACCGACCCGAGGCATCACACAGTCACATCAGTGTTGCCA